>LR749513.1:2024325-2037711 GCA_902729485.2 Mus minutoides | reverse complement strand
AAAAAAAAAAAAAAAAAAAAAAAAGAGCATGTGGTTGCACGGGGAGGTGGTGGCACACGCCTTTAATCCCAGCACTTGGGAGGCAGAGGCAGGAAGATTTCTGAGTTTGAGGCCAGCCTGGTCTACAAAATGAGTTCCAAGACAGCCACGGCTGAGGACTCCTGTCTCAAAAATCAAAACAAAGGGCTGGAGAGATGGCTCAGTGGTTAAGAATGCCAACTGCTCTTCCAAAGGTCCAGGGTTCAAATCCCAGCAACCACATGGTGGCTCACAACCATCTGTAATGAGATCTGACTCTTCTGGAGTATCTGAGGACAGCTACAGTGTACTTACATATAATAAATAAATAAATCTTTTCAAAAAAAAAAAAAAAAAGCATGTGGTTGCTTTTGCAGTAGATTGTGTTCCTAGGTTCCTAGCACCCATATAGCACCCATATGGCAGCTCACAATGTGTTATCTGTAACTTCAAGACTCAGGGGAATCTGAAGCCCTCTTCTGAGATTTTTAAGGGCACCGGGCATGTCTGTGGTGCACATATATACATATGTATGAATAAAAAAAAACCCTGCTTACATGTAAAGTAATAAAATAAACTTTAAAAGTGCACTGTACTGCCGGGTGTGGTGGCACACGCCTTTAATCCCAGCACTCGGGAGGCAGAGGCAGGCGGATTTCTGAGTTCGAGGCCAGCCTAGTCTACAAAGTGAGTTCCAGGACAGCCAGGGCTATACAGAAAAACTCTATGTCTCAAAAAAACCATAAAAAAAAAAAGTGCACTGTACTGAAAGAAAAAATAAGTAAAAACTACAGAGGAAGAAGGAGGGGGAGGAAGAGGAGGAAGAAGAGGAAGAGGAGGAGGAGGAGGAGGAGGAGGAGGAGGAGGAGGAGGAGGAGGAAGAGGAAAGAGGCTGGAGAGATGGCTCAGAGGTTAAGAGCACTGGCTGCTCTTCCAGAGGTCCTGAGTTCAGTTTCCAGCAACCACATGGTGGCTCACAACCATCTGTAATGGGATCTGATGCCCTCTTATGACCTGCAGGTGTATGTGCAGGCAGAATGCTGTATACATAATAAATAAATCTTTAAAAAAAACTATTAGGGCCGGGTGTGGTGGCGCACGCCTTTAATCCCAGCACTTGGGAGGCAGAGGCAGGCGGATTTCTGAGTTCAAGGCCAGCCTGGTCTACAAAGTGAGTTCCAGGACAGCCAGAGCTACACAGAGAAACCCTGTCTTGAAAAACCAAAAAAAAAAAAAAAAACTATTAAAAAAAAAAAGATGGAGAAGGAGGAGGACGAGGGAACAAAAGAAAAGACAAATTATCATCTGTCCCTGCACCATTGCAAAGTACTGGGAATAAAAATAGCTTTATAAGGGCTGGTGAGATGGCTCAGCGGGTAAGAGCACCGACTGCTCTTCCGAAGGTGATAAGTTCAAATCCCAGCAACCACATGCTGGCTCACAACCATCCGCAGCGAGATCTGGCGCCCTCTTCTGGAGTGTCTGAGGACAGCTAAAGTGTACTTACATATAATAAATAAAATAAATCTTTTTAAAAAAATAGCTTTATAGCCGGGTGATGGTGGCACACGCCTTTAATTCCAGCACTTGGGAAGCAGAGGCAGGTGAATTTCTGAGTTCGAGGCCAGCCTGGTCTACAAAGTGAGTTCCAGGACAGCCAGAGCTACACAGAGAAACCCTGTCTCAAAAAACAAAACAAAACAAAAAAATAGCTTTATAAAGTTTTCATGATCTTGCAGGAAGAAATAAACACAAAGCAGGGAGCTGGGGAGATGGCTCAGAGTTCATGAGCTTTTGCTGCTCTTTCAGAGGATCTGGGTTCAATTCCCAGCACCTGAGTAGTGGCTCACAACTGTCCAGTTCCAGGAGATCCAATGCCCTCTTCTGAGCTCTTCACGACCAGGCATGTATATGGTGGTGGATATACATACATACAAGGAAAACACTAAAAATAAATCTAAAGTAAACATATAAATAAAAGGCTCCTGGGGGGGGGGGGAAGGCTCCTCAAATCTTTAGTTTCTTCAGAGGAGGAGAGAATGCTCGTTGGCGGCATGTGTTTGTAATGTTGCAGCCAGGAGTTGGAGGCAGGAAAAATCCCAACCTAGTTTTTTAGGAGGGATAGCAAGGATCTTTGATCTCCCAGGAAGAGGTTTCTCACAGTTCTGCAGTTTGTCAGATGATGTTGCAGGGGAGACTGAAGATAATGCTGGGAAGGACCATATTTTACCCGGGCTGCTTTATCTCTTATATATTAAAGCAATGTAATGTAGGAATGTAATGCACACCTTTGATCCCAGCATTTGGGAGGCAGATGCAGGCAGATCTCTGAGTTCAAAGTTAGCCTGGTCTACAGATTGAGTTCCAGGACAGCCAGGGCTATGCAGAAGAAAAACTGTGTCTCGAAAAAAACCACACATTCGAGTGTGTGCCTATCTATATACACACACAATGAACAAACAAATTTATTTAGTCTTAAATGTCTGTTAGAAAGTGGGAGAGATAAGAGTCTAGTGATCTTAGTCCATGTTTAGGGGCCAGGAATAGCAAGCTATGTGTAATTAAAAGCAAGATGGGATCTAGTTGATCCCTACCTGAGTTCTGCTTTTGCAAGTGGCCTGAAGAATTCCTTATTGCTTGTTTCTCAGGAAGAAACCATTCCTGCTCCAGGAGCCACCTCTGTAGTGAACCAGCGCCCCCTGGTGGCGAGGGATGGATCTGTCCTTGGACGCTCAGCTATTCTGAAGTGACTTTAGGACTCTTTCAGGCGTCTGAGACACTAAAAAGCTGACATGCCTCAGTTCAGTTCAGAGGGGAGTGGTATAAACATTGAGTGATTGATGATCTACATACAGAGGTATGGAGGCAGGGATGTCCTGCTATTCAGCCTGCTTCTGGTTTTTTGTTTGTTTGCTTATTGGTTTTTTTGTTTTGTTTTGTGTTGTTTTGTTGTTTTGTTTTTCAAAACAGGTTTCTCTGTGTAGTTCTGGCTGTCCTAGAGCTAACTCACTCTGTAGACCAGGCTAGCCTCTAACAGAGAGATCCTCCAGCCTCTGCCTCCCAAAGCCTGAGGTTCAAGTGAGTTACCAGTTCCAGATGCCTGCTTCTACTTAAAAAAAAAAAAGTAAGAAAGAAAACGTAATTGTGTGTGTGTGTGTGTGTGTGTGTGTGTGTGTGTGTGTGTGTGTGAAGTCCTTTGGTGCCACACGTGGAAGTCAGAAGCCAACTCTCTAGGGTTGGTTGTTGCCATCTTCCATGTGGGATTAAATCCAGGTCACAGGCCATTGAGTACTTATTTCAGCTGTGGGTGCCAGAGAGGAGTCAGTGCTTTGTAGCAAAAGCAGTTTCCGAGGCTCTATCAAAGCATTCCGTTCCGTTGGTTTCTTTATCTGGGAATGTCTTAGTTTCTTCCTCACTTTCCGTTTTACAAACAGGGTCCTCCTGTTTCTGTATCAAAGGCTAGCCTCAACTATGTCGTCAAGGATGACCTTGAACTTCTGATCCCTCTGCCTCCATCTCCCAAGTGTCGGGAGTGTGAATCACCACAGACTGGCCAATGGATAGAAATTTCATTCTCAACCTTCAGGCAAGAGGAATCTGACTCACCTACCTTGGTGTCAGCCCACAGCCCACCAAGTTTACCTTTTACATAAGCCAGAGGTGACATCACAATTGAAGAGTATCACAACTGCCACCACTGTGTGAGGGAGGGATTGTCCTGTGTCAGAGGTGCTTTTGCATAAACATGAATGTGTCCACATGAGCACAGACTCATGCACATGAAAGGAGAGGAAAGGAAGGAAGTGAGCAGACCCAAGCACAATGGGCCATAAGCTTTGTGCTAGCACAGGATGAGGGACTTAGCCAAGAAGCTGCGTAGCAATAAAGACTGGCTCCAAGGCAAAGTGCTGTGAGGAAAGAGAGGAAGGCAAGGATGTCCTGTATCCATAGTCATGCCCTCCGTGTAGGAATAGCAAGTGCAGGGAGGCTGGAGGACACACGACAGCCAATCAGTGCACCTCTGAAACCTCTGTATAGGACAGAAAGTTACAAGTGTGTTTGTTGACTATTCCCCAGGAGGTAAAGCCAAATTTGAGGTGGTATATGGTAGCCCTTACACCTGTGACCCCAGCACTCAGGAGATAAAAATAGAAGGTCAGGAATTCAATGTAACATCAGTTGCATAGTGAAGCCAACATGAGCTATATGAGACCCCCATCTCAAAACGAACAAACAAACAGTAAACCCTAAAAACTGGGCTAGAGAGATGGCTCAGCATTTAAGAGCACTTGTTCTTATATAGGATCCCAGCATCATCATGGCAGGCATGACAACCATCCATAACTCCAGTTCTAGAACGTTGTTCCACTCTCTCTTCTAACCTCCACTGGCACTAAGCATACATATGGTACACACACACACACACACACACACACACACACACACACACATAAAATAAAACCAACATTTATTTTAAAACTTGAAAAAAATTCAGAACCAAATCTGCCTATTCTTCTCCAGATAATGCAGAGAAGTCTGGAGAGAATCGTGGTGCCATGTCGGCTCTCTTGCAGGGAGGCTGAACAAGGCATAGCAACCACACAAGGCAGGTGTGGAGAGCCAGCAAGACCATAGCACCAGAGCATCGCAGCCCTGCAATCCTTTTTAAAAATGTATGCGGGGCATAGTTACCCACACTTTTATGTCCAGCACTTGGGAGGCAGAGGCAGATAGAACTCTAAGTTCAAGGCCAGCCTAATCTACACGGTGAATTCCAGGACAGAGATACCTAGTAAGACCCTGTCTCAAAACAAAACAAAAAATCTTATCACTGTTGTATTTGCATGGGGGCACACATGGCCAATGTGTGTGGAGGTCAGAGGACAACCTTGTGGGCTCAGTCTTCTGCTTTTACCTCTGTGTGGGTCCAAGGAAACCCAAGCCTTGAGTTCAAGTAAAGAATCAGAGCCGGGCGTGGTGGCGCACGCCTTTAATCCCAGCACTCGGGAGGCAGAGGCAGGCGGATTTCTGAGTTCGAGGTCAGCCTGGTCTACAGAGTGAGTTCCAGGACAGCCAGAGCTATACAGAGAAACCCTGTCTCGAAGAAAAAAAAAAAAAAAAGAATCAGAGTCATGGGACATGGCTTAGCAGTACTTAGCTACACACACACACACACACACACACACACACACACACACACAATCCAAAAAGCATTATCTTTAAAGCCACTGCTGTCAGCCAGGTGTGGTGGTGCATGCCTTTAATCCCAGCACTCGGGAGGCAGAGGCAGGTGAATTTCTGAGTTCAAGGCCAGCCTGGTCTACAAAGTGAGCTCCAGGACAGCCAGGGCTACACAGAGAAACCTTGTCTCGAAAAACCAAAAACAAAACAAAAAAGTGCTGTTATTGTACATTTATTAACTATAATACTTGAGCTCTCTACATACCCAAATATGAACTTGACCTTTTGTTGGTTCATTCTTTTGGTTTTTCCAAGACAAGGTCTCTCTGTGTAGCCCTGGCTGTCCTAAAACTCACTCTGTAGACCAGGCTGGCCTTGAACTCAGAGATCTCCCTCCTGAGTGCAGGGATTTAAGGCATTTACCACCACTGCCCAGCCTGATACACTCTTTTAGTGTGTCTGAAGACAGCTGCAGTGTATGCATATAAATAAAAAAAAAAAATCTTAAAAAAAAAAAACCCACGCCTTTAATCCTAGCACTTGGGAGGCAGAGGCAGAGGCAGGCAAATTTCTGAGTTCAAGGCCAGCCTGGTCTACAGAGTGAGTTCCAAGATAATCAGGGCTACACAGAGAAACCCTGTCTCAAGACAAAAAAAAAAAAAAAAAAAAAAAAAAAAAAAAAAGAGTGCATCGGATCCCATTACAGATGGTTGTGAGCTACCATGTGGTTGATGGGAATTGAACTCAGGACCTCTGGCAGAGCCATCGGCACTCTTAACCACTGAGCCATCTCTCCAGCCCCAGCAACTGGGTTTTAACTTGGGTTCTAGAGATGAGAGTAAAGAAAGTGATTTACTTATTAGGATGGGTTTCCATTGCTATGAGAGAAACAAAAGCATGACAAAAAATCACATGGGGAGGAAAGGGTTTATTTGGTTCACACTTCCACATCACAGTTCGTTATTGAAGGGATTCAGCAAGCAGGAACTGAAGCAGAGACCATAAAAGAAAGCTGCTTGCTCTTCACAGTGTGAGCACACACACACACACACACACACACACACACACACACGCACACACACACACACTTATAATCCATCTATCCTCAGGACAGCCTGCCTAACAAACAGTGGCACCTCTCACATCAGTCTGGGCCTTCTTCCACCTTAATCATTAGCCAAGAAAATACCTGCAGGCAACCTGATGGAGGCGTTTTTCTCAGTTGAGGTTTCTTCCCAGCTATGCCTAGGTTTGTGTCACGTGGACAAAACCCAACCTAGTGAGCATCTCTCCAACCTTCCTCCTTTGGGGAGGAGGGTGAGGCAGGGTGTCCTGTAACCCAGGTTGTCCTGACCTTGCCCTGTACATTCTCCTGCCTCTACCTCCTAAATAGGCACGTTCAGTTCTGTTCACTCCACCTCTGCAGGGAAGGGGCGGGGACTGAAGGAGTAGGCTGGGGTTCCCAGCAGACTTGCTCCACTTTGCCAACTACAATTTTCTTAAAAAAAAAAAATTATTTATTTGTTTTATGTATGTGAGCATATTGTTGCTGTTTCCAGACACACCAGAAGAGGGCATCTGATCCCATTCCAGATGGTTGTGAGCCACCATATGGATACTGGGAATTGAACTCAGGACCTCTAGAAGAGCAGTCAATGCTCTTAACTGCTGAGCCATCTCTCCAGCCCTAACTACAATTTTCAAAGGACAAGTACAAGTGTCAGGTAGCCTGGTCATGTGTCTTTTAGACAGTGCTTCAGTGAGACCATAAGGCCAGTGTTTCTCAACTTGTGGGTATTCACACACACACACACACACACACACACACAAGACCATCGGGAAAACATTATCTACACTACAAATCATAACGGTAGCAAAATTACATTTAGGAGGTAGCAACAGCTTTATAGTTTGGAGATTGGGGATGTCACCACAACATAAAGAACTATATAAAACGTTTAAAGCATTTAGGAAGGCTGAGAACCACTGCGTAAAACCAAGGTGGACAGGTAAGGCTGTGTGTTTGTGCCTTAATGGATAAGCCTGGGACTGCCCTCTAGTGGCGGATACACAACAAAGCCCTACTGGAGCACACCTCAGAAACTAAGAAAATTGACACAGAGCAGGACCACCCTGTTTCCTAACTATCATCAGTGCCCACTGTGCTCACTGTCATTTACCAGTTCAGCTAGTTTTATTAACAATATGCATCATCTCTGAACTCTAATCATTGCCCTCCCCGCTTCTCTCTCATCAATCTAGCATTCCCCCATGTCTAGTCTTATCTTACTCTAGGTTGTTGAGGAATTGCTCTCTATCTATCATCCTCAAAAAAAGAAGAAACAAACAAAAGGAGGGAGGGAGGGAGGGAGGGAGGGAAGGAGGGAAGGAGGGAAACGTGGACTGGGAAGATGGTTCCATTGGTACAGTGCTTGCTGAGCAAGCTTGCTTGGGCACAGCAGGAGTCCCTGTAATCCCAAGCACTGAGGTAGGCACAAAAAGATTTTGGATCTTTCTGACCAGCCAGCCTAGCCAAGTTGGTGAGCTCTGGGTTCAGTGAGAGACCTTGTGTCAAAAAATAATGTGGAAGCCGGGCGTGGTGGCACACGCCTTTAATCCCAGCACTCGGGAGGCAGAGGCAGGTGAATTTCTGAGTTCGAGGCCAGCCTGGTCTACAAAGTGAGTTCCAGGACAGCCAGGGCTATACAGAGAAGCCCTGTCTCAAAAAACCAATAATAATAATAATAATAATAATAATAATAATAATAATAATGTGGAGTGTAATTGAGAAAGACACTTGCCGGGTGGTGGTGGCACACGCCTTTAATCCCAGCACTCGGGAGGCAGAGGCAGGTGAATTTCTGAGGCCAGCCTGGTCTACAGAGTGAGTTCCAGGACAGCCAGGGCTACACAGAGAAATCCTGTCTCGAAAAACAACGAAGAAGAAGAAGGAGGAGGAGGAGGAGGAGGAGGAGGAGGAGAAGAAGAAGAAGAAGAAGAAGAAGAAGAAGAAGAAGAAGAAGAAGAAGAAGAAGAAGAAGAAGAAGAGGAGAAGTGGTGAAAGACACTTGCCTTTGACCTTCAACCTCCACGCATGTATATAGCTAGTATACATGNAGATCCATCTGTCTTAGGAGATGGAAACCGGGGTTGGGGATTTAGCTCAGTGGTAGAGCACTTGTCTACCAAGTGCAAGGCCCTGGGTTCAGTCCTCAGCTCTGGAAAAAAAAATAACAAAAAGGAGACGGAAACCAAATGAAGAAGAAGAAGAAGAAGAAGAAGAAGAAGAAGAAGAAGAAGAAGAAGAAGAAGAAGAGGAGAAGTGGTGAAAGACACTTGCCTTTGACCTTCAACCTCCACGCATGTATATAGCTAGTATACATGCTTACACACGTGAATACACACATGTACATACACAAGAGTAAGTCAGATGTGATGGCGCAAATGTAATCCCAGGGTAATCCCAGCATACCTTCAGGCAAAACACATTTTAAAAAGTTATGTGCGCCGGGCGTGGTGTTCCAGGACAAAGTGAGTTCCAGGACAGCCAGGGCTATACAGAGAAACCCTGTCTCGAAAAACCAAAAAAAAAAAAAAAAAAAAAAAAAAAGTTATGTGCTTTGAGACAGGGTCTCACTGTGTTGCTCCAGCTGGCCTGGAACTGACATCGCTGGGCTTTAACAGTGAGCCTCCACACAGGGCCTGATTAGCCTTTTCCAATACAGTGTTTTATTTTGTTTTAGACGGGGGAGGGTCTCACTAAGTAGCCCAGGTTGACTTAGAACTCGGGATCCTCCTGCCTTCACCTCCCAAATGCTGGGGTTACAGGCACGTGTCACCAATCTCCGTTCTGTGCCTTTATTTCTAATATCACTCTTGCCAGTCCAGGAGCGTCAGGGAAACCTCAAGCGTCAAAGCCCGCTGTACTTTTCTTCTTTTCTTGTTTTTTTAGTTTTGCTGTTTTGAGGCAGGATTTATGTCTCTATGCGGCACTGGAACTGTCTTTGTGAACCAGGCTGGGCTCAAACTCACGGAACTCCTCCTGCCTCTGCTTCTCTGCCTCTCTGCCTCTCTGCCTCTCTGCCTCTCTGCCTCTGCCTTCCGCGTTCTGAGATGCAAGGCGTGCACCGATCCGCCTACCCTACCCAAGCTGTAATTTTTCAAACTAGGGCTCTCGCGCCCGGCTCCGCACGCGGCGGCAGTTTCCCATTTCCACCCGGCGCGCCTCGTCGACGACAGTGACGTCGGCAGCGGCGCGCGGCGCGGTGTACCCTGGGATATTTAAGTCCGCTCCGCGGCGCGGAGCCGCGATGTCTCCAGCGGCTGCGGCGGCTGACGGAGGCGAGCGGCGGCGGCCACCGTTGGGTGGACGGGAAGGCCGGAGCCGGGCCCGCGGCTACGGAGGACCGGCGGGTGCCGCGGCCCTCGGCCTAGCGCTGCTCGGCCTCGCGCTCTACCTGGTGCCCGCGGCGGCCGCGCTGGCCTGGCTGGCCGTGGGGGCGAGCGCGGCCTGGTGGGGCCTGAGCCGAGAACCCCGCGGCCCGAGGGCCCTGTCGTCGTTCGTGCGCGACGCGCGCCGTCACCCGCGACCCGCGCTCACCGCTTCACCGCCTCCGGCCAAGTCGCCAGTCAACGGTAGCCTCTGCGAACCCCGCAGCCCGCTTGGAGGCCCCGACCCGGCTGAGCTCTTACTCATGGGCAGCTACCTGGGCAAGCCCGGCCCGCCCAAGCCTGCCCTCCCGCAGGACCTAAGGGAGAGGCCGGGGCGCCGCCCACCCGCACGCTCCCCGCCTCCGGCATCGGCGGTCCAGCGAGTCCACCACGTCTACCCCGCGCTCCCCACCCCGCTTTTGCGACCCTCCCGGAGGCCTCCCCACCGGTAAGCCCCGGCGATCTTCCCAGGGTGGGTCTCTGCGGCCGCGGATTTGACCTAGGGCTCACCTGTAAATCGGATTTAACTCACCTTCCTTTTTCTTTACTTTGCCTTTTCCCTTTCTTTTTATCCCTACGCCCTTCCTCCCCTTTTCCCATTACTCTCCTTTCTCTTTTTTTTTTTTTTTTTTTTTTTTTTTTTTAAGGTAGGGTATTTGGTGCATAGGCTGTCTAGTCTCAACCCCGTTCTTTGGCTTAGCCTGTCCTTGAATTCATCCTGCTGCCTCGTCTTCTGAGCGAGGAGTTCACTGATAGGATTACAGGTTTGCACCAGGTTGTATGCTGTGCTGGGATGGAACCCACAGCTTCATTCATAGCAGGCAAGCCCTCTACCCATTCCCTAGCCTTTGGTTTTGGTTTTTTGGAGACAGGATCTCATGTATCTGAGCTGTCCCTTGAACTCATGAGGCTGACTTTGGATTGCTGACCCTCCTGCCTCCACCTTCTAAATGCTGGGATTACAGGTGTGACCACTACACTCAGCCCGGATTCTAGATAAAAGCATTTTTTTTATATATTGCATATGCACGTGGAGATGAGAGGACAGCTTGCTGGAGTCCTTTTTCTCCTTCCATGTGAGTCTGAGATTGATCTCAGGTCTCTGGCTTGGCAGCAAGCTCCTTCACAAGACGTTTCACTGACCTTCATAAGTCTCCTTAGTTGAGGTGATGAATACCTGTTAATGTTGGGGGTTTGCTGTGTATTGGTGATTAGTTGGGGGAAAGGAAAAAAAAACTATTCCTACACATCCCACTGCTCGTGCTTTTCTTCTGAAGTACCCATGTGGGCAAGGTTTTCAGTTTCCCTCTTAATTTGATGAAGTCTGTGGTAGAGACAGCCATTAAGCAACTGATATTTTCTGCCTTTGGATGAAATGGGAGAAATGTGCCAAAAAATGCTATGTTCTCTGTTGCTTAGAGAAATTTAAAGTCTGAGCTGTTAGTGTCATAGAGTTCTTTGTCTAGCATGCACACACCCCTGGGTTCCATTACCCGCACTGTCAAACATAAAAATAAGAGGTTGAAAAGAAGTGTTAAAAGTGTTAATGCCTAATGCCTGTTTCTGCAGTCAGTTGAATTTGGTGTGGTTTTTTTGTTTGGTTGTTTTTGTTTTTGTTTTTTCGAGACAGGGTTTCTCTGTGTAGTCCTGGCTGCCCTGGAACTCACTTTGTAGACCAGGCTGGCCTCGAACTCAGAAATTCACCTGCCTCTGCCTCCCGAGTGCTGGGGTTAAAGGCGTGAGCCCCCACCGCCCAGCAAATTTGGTGTTCTTTAAGACTGTAGTTCCAGGCTGGAGAGATGGCACAGTGGTTACTAGCACTGGCTGCTTGCTCTTCCAGAGGTCCTGAGTTCAATTCCCAGCAACCACATGGTGGCCCATCTGTAATGGGATTTTGTGTGTCTGAAGACAGCTACAGTGTACTCATTAATAAAATAAATTAATTAAAAAAAAAGACTGTGGTTCCATTAAGTGTCTGTCTCCTGTTCTCTACAGAGATTGTGGCTCTTTATCCAGTCGGTTTGTTATAACACCCCGAAGACGATATCCCATTCAGCAAGCCCAGTATTCCTTGCTTGGAGCACTTCCAACCGTCTGCTGGAATGGTGGCCATAAGAAAACTGTGCTATCTCCACGGAACTCCAGGATGGTGTGCAGCCCAGTGACAGTGAGGATTGCCCCTCCAGATAGCAAGCTGTTCCGCTCACCAATGTGAGTGCGTGCGTGCGTGCGTGCGCGTGTGTGCGCGCGCGCGCGTGTGTGTGTGTGTGTGTGTGTGTGTGTGTGTGTGTGTGTGTGTGTGTACAGACTTACGTGTGCAAGTAAGCTTCTGTACCTGTATGGACACCAGAAGAAGGCCTCAGGACTCTTTTGCTCTTACTTTTTTTTTCCTTTCAGGCCGAGTCTCTGACCCTGAGGCTCGTGTTTAGGTCCAGCTGTTGAAGCCCCAGCTGGCCTTTTTTTCTTGGAGCTGTGTCTCTAGGGGTATGCAGGATGCCTGGATGGTTGCGTGGATCATGGATCTGAACTCCAATCCTAGTGATTGTGCAGCTCTCCAGCACCGAGCCATTTCTCCAGTGCGCAAGCATGCATGCTCATACACATTCATAGACCAGGCTGGCCTAAAATTGCCTGAGTAGCTAGCTCAAGCTGTCTGGAAACTCAGGATGATTCTCCTGCTTCTCTCTGTTGGAATTAAAGACTCATGCCACCATGCCTGACCTGTAGTCATGGTAGTTTCTACACATAGATGAGCCAAGGTCTTGCTTCTTGTTTAGCTTCTAGTTTCTGTTCTGTACATGCATGGGAGTTAAAAATATCCTGTTTCCAGAATCTTGTCTTTCATTATAGGCCAGAGCAGATACTCGATACAACACTCTCTTTACCATCAAGTAATGCCCCAGATCCTTGTGCAAAGGAGACTGTCCTGAACGCCCTCAAGGAGAAGAAGAAAAGAGCAGTGGCAGAGGAAGACCAGCTGCACCTTGACGGCCAGGAAAACAAGAGAAGGTAATGGGCAGTCTCAGTGGCTTTTACACTGCCTTCCCAGGGGCTCAGAGAATTCAAGTGGGGCTGATTACCACGGAGGTGTAGAGGACAGCTCCAGTCTGAGCCTTGGAGCAGCTTGGTAATAAGGGCTTTAATACTGTTTACCTCTTAAAGCACTAGGTAAGTTTCGGTCCTCATGCACTTAAACCTGCGTTGGCATTTGGCCCTCACCCACCACCCACCCGACTCAACTCGCCCTTCCCCTCCCAGTGTTCTGAGGCAGGTTGTTATATTCTACAACTTGAGCTAGCCTTGAACTCTGGGCCCTTCTACCTCGAAAAGTGGGAATCCTCAGCCTGTGTGACCAGCTCTCTGCCTTGGATGCTAGTCTGTGAAGTTTTATTTTTTTTTTTCCCTTGTTCCGGTCAACCCCACTCGCTCTGCTCGACCCCGCTCGCTCCGGCCAGCCCCACTTGCTCCCGGCCGCCCCCGTACAGCCCCTGCTTGTTCCAGCCAGCCCCGCTTGCTCCGATCTGCTCCGCTTGCTCTGGTTTGGCCCCGCTTGTTCTGGCCGTCCCCGTTCGGCCCCACTCGCTCCGGCCCTGCTAGCTCCGGCGTCCCCGCTTGCTCCGGCCGTCCCCGTTCGGCTCCGCTCGCTCCGGACAGCCTGGCTTGCTCCGGTTGGTCTCTCCGGTCCAAGGATTCATTTCTTATTATTCTTCATAAGTACGCTGTAGCTGACTTCAGACGCACCAGAGGAGGGCGTCA
>LR749513.1:1998906-2021546 GCA_902729485.2 Mus minutoides | reverse complement strand
CGGTTGGTCTCTCCGGTCCAAGGATTCATTTCTTATTATTCTTCATAAGTACGCTGTAGCTGACTTCAGACGCACCAGAGGAGGGCGTCAGATCTTGTTACGGGTGGTTGTAAGCCACCATGTGGTTGCTGGG
This sequence comes from Mus minutoides, assembly GCA_902729485.2. Taxonomy (NCBI): domain Eukaryota; kingdom Metazoa; phylum Chordata; class Mammalia; order Rodentia; family Muridae; genus Mus; species Mus minutoides. The sequence continues at coordinate 2,021,413 of LR749513.1, read as the reverse complement.
ATTTGAACTCATCACCTTCAGAAGAGCAGTCGGGTGCTCTAACCCGCTGAGCCATCTCACCAGCCCGAAGTTTTATTTTCAAAAGTAAATGCTCAGAGTTTTCCCCTCCAGTTGTGTGGTTTTGTTTGTTTGGTTTGGTTTGGTTGTTGTTGTTTTAATTAAATAGCAATAGTATTGAATGAAAGACATAGTACGTCTGTCAGTGATGAGCAGAACCAATTTTCTCTTTAGTATCTGGGAACTTAGTGAGACTAGAGAAAGCAGCTTCCGGAGTGTGCTAGGGAAGGTTGGAGGGTCGTTAGGAGATACAGGACCTTTGTTTTTTCGGTGCTTGTTTTGTGGTCCTCAGGAAGAGACTTAGGCTATGCAAGTGTTCTCTGCCAAGCCACAGCCCCCTGGTTCCTCAGTGGAGGGTTCTCGGCAGCGGCTGTACTGCTGACCATAGACCTAGCCCTCTACTCTTTTTTTTTTTTTTTGTAGTTCAACAAATGCTTATCAAGCACCCACTGTGTGCTAGGCCCTACTCCTCTTTGTTATGGGACTTTCAAGGTAACAAATTTTTGTATGTTCACGTACATACTTAAACAAATATATACATGTATATATACATAGGGGTATGTGTGTGGTTTGGGTTTTTTTTTAAATTATTTTTTATATGCTTGATGCCCATTGAGTTCAGAAGTGTTCAGAAGTTCAGAGCTCCTGAAACTGGAGTTATGGGTAATTATGAGCCGCAGTGTAGGTGCTGGGAATTGATTGACCCTGGGTCCCCTGCAAAAACATCCAGTGCTCTAAACTACTGAGCTGATTTTTTTTTTCCTAGCTGTTTTTCAACTTCTGAAATTTTAAAATTACATTGTATTCACTTAATTGGGGTGGGGTGGAGTGAGTCAGGAAGGTGTACACAGTTGCCACGGAAGATATGTGGAAGCCAGAAAGCAGCTTGGAGGAATTGGTTCTCTTCTGCCTTGTGGGCCAAGAAGTCATCAGGCTTGGTGACAAGCACTCTACTCGCACTGAGCCAGGTGTCCAACCCCCACTGTGTTTACTGAGATGGGTGTATTTGAGACGGTTTGCTCTGTGCCCTGGCCTCCCACCTGCTACCTAGGCAGGCAGTCTCCTCTCCATGTGCCAGCACTCCCTGCAAGGCTACTTACTTAAATGGTTAACAAGGTAATGACAGATCATAAGTGTATGAGAGCAGGAAATAGAGTGTTAGAAATGAGGAGGCCTCTTGGTGTAATGAGGAAGTGCTCTCTTAGGATGCGGTGCACCACACACCTGGGAAGAATAGCTGTCATCCTCTTTGTCTGGACTACTTATAGCTGACAGATTTTCAGTTGGCCATTTCCAATATTGGATGACAAAAGGACATGAAGGACATTCTGCTCTTGACCTCCTTTTGAGACATTGTTTATAGCCCAGGCCACTGTGTAGTCCAGGCTAGACTGGCATTCACAATCATTCTGCCATAGCCTCCCAAGGGCTGGGATTATATATGTGCATTGCTGTGCCTCACACTAGTTAAGGAAATCTTAAGAAATGGCCCCTGCATTTATGGACTAAATGCTATCAGAGCAGTTGCAGGAATGGCGAGTAAGCAGTTGTGCTGATGCCCCATAGCTAAGCAGGACCGAACCTATGGCCAGGGAGGAATGATAACTGCTGTGGTCCAGGGAAGTGTCTTGGCCCTGGTGCATCTGTAGCTGAGGAGTCGGTATTTTCCCTGTGGTTGGAATGTAGCAGTGATCACGGGCACCATGTATGTACCTGGCTCCTGTAATCCCAGCACCATGGAGGCTGAGCCAGAAACATTGGAAGTTTTTGGGTTTTTTTTTATTTTTTATTTTTTTATTTTATTTATTTATTTATTTTATTTTATTTTTTTTTTTGGCTTTTCGAGACAGGGTTTCTCTGTGTAGCCCTGGCTGTCCTGGAACTCACTCTGTAGACCAAGCTGGCCTTGAACTCAGAAATCTGCCTGCCTCTGCCTCCCGAGTGCTGGGATTAAAGGCGTGCGCCACCACGCCCGGCTTGGATTTTTTTTTGAGACAGGGTTTCTCTGTGTAGCCCCAGCTGTCCTGGAGCTCACTTTGTAGACCAGGCTGACCTCGAACTCAGAAATCCGCCTGCCTCTGCCTCCCGAGTGCTGGGATTAAAGGCGTGCGCCACCACGCCCAGCTCATTGGAAGTTTAAAGGCAGCCTGAGGCTATGGAATATGTTCTGGTGTAGTTTGAACAGAATAACAAGAACTTGATTAAAAATGTTTTTTCTTCTTGTAGTACACCTGAATAGTTGGGGCATTTTGGAGAGTCTTTTTTATACCTTACTTACCAGGTCAATCTTAGAGTAATGTACTTTACAGAACTGAATGGTTTGAAACAACCTTTTCTTATTTAGCATGAAATGTATACTAGGCCCCAGGAGTATGAAGAAATGCTTTTAGTTTTCTTACCTGTTTGTTGTGAGTTGATTCACACATGGCCATGGTGGTCAGAGCACAGTTTGTGAGGGAGGGTCATTTCTCTCATTCCACTGTGTAAGGTCTAGGGAATGAAGGGGGTTGGGAAGACAGGCATGCTGTTTCATGGAGGACTTTTTTGATTTATCACAGGCGCCATGATAGCGGTGGGAGCGGACATTCAGCATTCGAGCCCCTTGTGGCCAACGGAGTCCCTGCTGCATTTGTGCCTAAGTAAGTGAGATCCTCAGCAATGGGATGCTGCTGCTTAGTGATCCTCAGTGATGGGATGCTGCTGCTTAGTGATCCACAGTGATGGGATGCTGTTGCTTAGTGATCCACAGTGATGGGATGCTGTTGCTTAGTGATCCACAGTGATGGGATGCTGTTGCTTAGTGATCCTCAGTGATGGGATGCTGCTGCTTAGTGATCCACAGTGATGGGATGCTGCTGGTTGGGAGTGTTTCTGACAGTGTCTGCCTTGTCACTTCTCTCTGTTGTCTGCACTGTCCACTTCACATGCTAATCTGGAGGAACATTCTGACTAATTGCCATGACTAGATATTTTCTTTCCAGGTTTTTCCATTAATATGAGTGCAATACCCAGAGGGCCCATTTTACCTACATATAATTATATATTGTGCTAATGTTGTGTATACACAATGACTGTATATATTGTGCTAGTGTTGCGGTAATCTTTTTGGAGTGAGTACTCTGATAGCTGTGAGATGTAGTCACTAGTTGACTGAAGCCAGGACAGCTTCTGAAATGATCTTGGTCAGTCCTGGGCCCGTTCATATTCTCATCTTCTATTCATCTAAACTATGAGGTGGGATGAATAAGCAAGTGCAATTTTACAGACACGTATGAGCAGTTGGCTTGTTTAAAAGGTGTATTATAGTTGACATGTGTAAGCTTTTGTGGTCAGGTTGTTAAGGGCAGCAACCTGGTAGTTTTCCAGGTATTCTGTTCCAAGTAGCAAGGGAAGCGATGCTTAGACATGGGCGGTAAAGCAGTGCTTTAAGTAAACCACTAACTCTAGTAGTCCGCCAGTGTCTGCCTGCTCTCACTCTGCTTCACTAACATGGGGCAGTTGATCCTTCATGGATCACAGGCTTCTGCAGGGCAGGAAGTGTTGATAAGGAATGTGGGAGAGGAAGTGTGCATAGAAGGTGCATAGGTTCTAGTGTGGTGAAAAGGCTCTGTCAAGCCTTGCACTCAGCTCACTGTATTGCACCATGGGAGACATGCACACATGGTGTGGACCGTCGAGATAGGAAAGGCTGATGGGGTCTTTGGAGGCTCCAGCCTAGAGGAAGCACAGGCATCTGGGAGCTAGCCAAGATGATGAGTGCTAGTGGAAGGAGGGGAACGTTGGCTGGCTCTGCTGCTGTTGTCAGCAAACTGGTTTGTGGTTGGTGCAGTTGCCTGGGAAATGGTAAGAGGACCATACTATAGTAGGGCTAGGTAACACAGGTTGACAGAAAGGATTATGTGAGATTTATCTTTTGGTTGGAGGCTTAACTCTGATTTTTCTCTTAGCAGCTTCATTGAGGGATCATTGACAGACATTAAATTTTTGTCCCCATGATACCTCAATCAAGGTGTAACCCTTCCTGTTTGTGTTTCCCATGCTGTGCTTTTACCCAGTCACTTTGTCAGACACAGGCAGCCATATCATCTGCTGACAGTGGCCATGCAGAGCATTGTGGTCTTCTTTCAGGTTTATTCAGAAAGGTGTATGGCACCATGGAGGAAATATCAGAAGAACACACCTGCAGAAGCACATGTACACTTCTTCCTTTCTCTTAGGCCTGGCTCCCTGAAGAGAAGTCTGGCTTCCCAGAGCTCAGATGACCACTTGAACAAACGGTCTCGCACCTCCTCTGTGAGCTCCCTTACTAGTACGTGCACAGGAGGCATCCCCAGCTCTAGCCGCAATGCCATCACCAGCTCCTACAGCTCCACCCGTGGCATCTCACAGGTATGTCTCAGGGTCACGAGCAAAGTATGCAGCCCACTGTCTATTGCTTTGCATTGAACCTGTCTCTAGGCTAACTGGAATACAAAGTCTTAAGTAGCAAATGAATGAGATCATTGGGACTGAACAGAAAGCAAACCTGGTCCAAATGAAGCAACCTGCAGATGGACCAGTGCAGTAAATGGTACTGATTTAGAAAGATTTGTTCCGATTGGAATGTAAAGGAGATTTATAGGCAAGTAGGATTTAGTGTAAGCTTTGATTCATGAAGTAGATGTCATTCTTGTTAGCGCATAGGTGGGGAAGCCAGACAGCTCCACTGTCAGGCACACTTGGGATCCAGTATTGGTATTGACACGAGGAGCTGCACAGGCTCTTACAGGTAGACCAGTCGCCTTTGGTGTTTGCTTTTGCCTTTTGAGACAAGGTCTCATGTATCTCTGGCTATTGTGAAGCTCAGACTGCGTTTGAACTAGTTGTGATCCTCCTGTCTTAGCCTCCAAGCACTAGGTGTTCAGCTTGCACCACCATGCCCAGTTTGTATCTAATACCCTTATTCATGGAATATCAGAATCTGCAAAAATAGAAGCTGTACTTTTTACTGTAGATTATTTTTGTTAGAATATATATAGTATTGCCTTTTTATTTCTTTTTTAAAAATATTTATTATTTTTATGTATATGTACACTGCAGCTGTCAGACACACCAGAAGAGGGCATCGGATTCCGTTACAGATGGTTGTGAACCACCATGTGGTTGCTGGGAATTGAACTCAGGACCTCTGGAAGAGCAGTCAGTGCTCTTAACCACTGAGCCATCTCTCCAGCCCTTTTATTTCTTTTTTTTTTTAAGATTTATTATTTTGTAGTGTATGGTGGAATACTCTAACAAGACCAGCCTGGTCTACATAGTAAATTGCAGTCAGGGCTATGCAGTAAGACATGGTCTTAAACAAAAGAAAAGAAAGATATTTTTTTTTTTTTTTCGAGACAGGGTTTCTCTGTATAGCCCTGGCTGTCCTGGAACTCACTTTGTAGACCAGGCTGTCCTCGAACTCAGAAATTCGCCTGCCTCTGCCTCCCGAGTGCTGGGATTAAAGGCGTGCGCCACCACGCCCGGCAAGAAAGATATTTTTATTTGAGCCTGTGTGAGGCCAGAAAGCATCCATCCTTCTAGTACATGTGAGCAGTACTTGTGAGCAGTCTGGTGTGGATGCTGGGAACCAAACATGGGTCTTCTTCAAGAGCAACAAGTGTTTATTAACCACTGAGCCATCTCTCCAGTCTCTCAAAAAGGTTTAGTTTTGCTGTGGTTTTTTGTTTTTTCTTTTAGTTTTTTGAGACAGTCTCTCAGTAGCCCTGGCTGTTCTGGAGCTCACTGTATAGAGTGGGCTGGCCTTGAACTCACGGAAATCTACCTGCCTCTGCCTCCCTAGTGCTGGGATTAAAGGCGTGTGCCTTCCTGCCTGGCCAGTTCAGACTATCTGCCTGCATAGCCATATTGTCAGTAGTAGTTTCTGATTGTCTCTGCTTGACTTGCAGCTGTGGAAGAGGAGTGGTCCCACATCTTCTCCCTTCTCCAGTCCAGCTTCCTCCCGCTCCCAGACGCCAGAGAGGCCAGCCAAGAAGACAAGGTGATGACAGGTCCCTTCTGGTCACTTTGTGTGGACAGGGGCAGCGGGCTTAACAAGGATTAGCTGTTGGGCTGTTTTCTCTGACTCAGCAAATCAGAGTCAAACCCTATAAGAGCAGCAAAGTGCCTGCTAGAGTTGTGTCCTTGTCCTACAGTGTGAGCAACTGATGGCTGGGGTCCCTTCTCTGTCTCATACTCCAGTGTGAGTGGTACAGAGGCCACTGGGAGTGGAGTGCAGAGTGGACCGGGTCAGCAGGGAGCCTGAGTCCCTGGCCCCAGCTCACCCTTCACTGGAGCTCGGCTCCCTCGGGGATCAGGTCTGTCTGTGGTCTGTGTCTGGCCTCACCTGCCACCCAGTCTTTTTTATTTTCCCTGTCTATCTGTCTGCCTGTTACGGGCCTGCTTTCTCACCAGCTTCACTCCTCGCTCCTAGCACTAATCTGCTGTTAGAGCCTGAAGATGCAGTCTGGGGCCTGGACTTGGCAGGCTCTGATGGAAGCTTTGCAGATCCCTGGTCTATATTTGATTAAAGGCTGGTTGCTCTTGGCCTGTAACAACTGCCTGCCTTCATTTCTACAAGAACTGCCTCATGGTGATATGCTGACACTAGAGCCGTAGGAGTGTGCAAGTGCGTGTGTGAGGTGCTGTGTGGCCTCCAGGCCTTCCCAAATAACATCTAGCTTTCACAATCCCCACAGAGAGGAGGAGCCATGTCAGCAGTCCAGTTCTTCAGCACCCTTGGTGACTGACAAGGAGTCCCCAGGAGAAAAGGGTAGGTAGAGAAGCCATGGGGCCCCATCTACAGTGGAAGTTCACCATGTTGCTCTGGGTGGGGCATGGAAGATAGTCTTGTCCTTGAGTAGGGAGGTCAGCAAGCCTGTGTTTCTGTCTGTAGTTACAGATACAGCCACTGGGAATCAGCAGAGCTCGTGGACTTCCCCACCCACACCTGGCAGCTCTGGGCAACGCAAACGCAAGATCCAGCTGCTACCCTCCCGGAGAGGGGACCAGCTCACCTTGGTAGGTCTTGTCTATCCTTCTCAGCTCTTTTAGTCTCCAGGAGTCTGGGGGCAGGGTCATCTCCAGCGTCTGGGGCTTGGCCTAACCTGTCTCCACTGTCTTGGGCAGCCTCCACCCCCAGAGCTTGGCTTTTCCATCAGTGCTGAAGACCTGGACATGGAGAGGAAAGCCTCAGTGCAGTGGTTTAACAAGGTCTTGGAGGACAAGCCGCCTGGTAAGGCTGGGCGCAGCGTGCTCCACAGTGTCTCTGTATTCCTTTCAGCTTTCCTTGGAAGAGAAGTTATAGAATACTTGATTTTCCATTTAGTTTTGAGTCTCATTATCCAAGACTGCCTTCGGGGTCATAATCCTCCTCCTGCTTCAGCCTCCAAAGTGCAGGGTTACAAATGTGTACCATTACAACCAGCTCTTAGATGTTTGTCCCCGCTGGGCGGTGGTGGCACACGCCTTTAATCCCAGCACTCGGGAGGCAGAGACAGGTGGATTTCTGAGTTCAAGGCCAGCCTGGTCTACAGAGTGAGTTCCAGGACAGCCAGGGCTATATAGAGGAACCCTGTCTCAAAGATGTTTGTCCCCCATGATTCCACCAGGGGTCTTATTACCAGGAACTGTCACCAATACTTTTCCCATGGGACATGGAAGTTTTGTTGTTTGTGAAACTGGTTAGCCTCCCGTTCTCAGTCCTTCTGCCGGCAGTCCGGAGTGCTGGAGCACAAGCCGCGAGCCAGCAGGGAGGTTAGGAAGGAAGCCGCTCCCGTGTAAGAGGCTTGTCTCTCCTCTCCAGATGATGCTTCAGCCTCAGCCACTGATGGCCCCCCTGCCACCAGCCCTCCCTTCACATTCACCCTGCCTACTGTGGGGCCTGCTGCCTCACCAGCCACCCTCCCGGCTCCCAGCTCTAACCCACTGTTGGAGAGCTTGAAGAAGATGCAGGAGTCTCCAGCTCCATCATCCTCGGGTAAGCAGAGCAGTGTGCCCTAGGGTTAAAGGCTTTTGACATGACAGCAGTGTGAGGCTTCAGAATGCCCTTGTCTGGAAATACACAGGGACAGCTGTAATACTGTGATTCAAAGGGTCTGGGTCATCGATAAATTGAGAGTATTGTCTCCTTGGTAGGTGTGAACATGACTGAGATTGGCCATGTAAGGTGTCTATAGCCTTCTGGACCTCAAGCCTAGAATAACTGAAATGGCTTTCTCTGTGGGTGAGGCTGGTGAACTTGGCCAGCTAGTGCCTTCGTGCTATTGCACATGAGTACACTGTGAGGCTGACTTCTCACACTAGAGTGCAGGCGTGCTGATGCAGCTTGGGGCCAGGCAGCCACCGCTCTGCTTGGGTGGTGAACATGATGGCTGTTTGAGATGAGGTAGGTAAGGAAATGCAGACAGAGTTGCAGGAGTAGTGTTCTCCTTCATGGCCACACGTACAGCTCCAGTCAGGCTCCCCTATTCTTCCCTTCTGCCTTTCCTGGAATTTGTGGGAGTCTTGGTGTGGTGGTGGCTGCTGGAGGGGGCAGGCGTGCTGAGTGCCGCCCTGACACCCTCAGGACTCACCTCACTTCCTTTTCTTCTCAGAACCTGCTGAGGCAGCAACAGTCGCAGCCCCTCCACCTCCGCAGCCAGCCAGCCTCCTGGCCCCTCTTGTCTCACCACTGGCAGGCCCCCTAGCCAGCACATCCTCAGACTCCAAACCTGCAGCCACCTTCCTGGGGCTGGCTTCTGCTTCATCTATAACCCCACTCACTGATGCCAAGTCCTCTGGAGTCTCTCAGGCTGAGCAGTCTGTCAGCACCCCAGCCTCCACAGCTTCCTCCCCAACCCCAAAGCCCAGCATGCTGTTTGGAATGCTGAGTCCACCTGCCAGCTCTTCCTCCCTTGCCACTCCGGCTCCAGCTTGTGCTTCTCCCATGTTTAAGCCCATTTTTCCAGCCACACCTAAAAGTGAGAGTGATAGCCCCTTACCAAGTAGCTCCTCAGCCGCCACCACAGCTTCATCCAGCACCGCCCCTCCCACAACAGCCAGCACCACACCCACGTTCAAGCCCATTTTTGACAAGATGGAGCCATTCACAGACATGCCCCTGTCAACTCCCTTCTCCCTGAAGCAGACAACTGCTACAGCCACCACTACAGCCACATCAGCTCCTCTCTTCACTGGCCTGGGCACTGCCACCTCCACGGTGGCCTCTGGCACCGCAGCTTCTGCCTCAAAGCCTGTGTTTGGCTTTGGAGTGACCACTGCAGCGAGCACTGCCAATAGTACCATGACTTCCAGTTCCCAGTCAGTTCTGTTCGGGGGAGCCCCCCCTGTTACTACTTCCAGCTCCGTCCCAGCCCTGGCCTCCATCTTCCAGTTTGGCAAGCCCCTTGCCCCAGCAGCATCTGCAGCAGGCACCTTTAGCCAGCCCCTTGCCAGCTCTACCCAGACTGCTGCCAGCAATAGCAGTGGTGGCTTCAGTGGTTTTGGCAACACCCTCACCACCTCCACCTTGGCCCCTGCCACCACCAGCCAGCCCACGCTGACCTTCAGCAATACTGTCACCCCCACCTTCAACATTCCCTTTAGCTCCAGTGCCAAGCCTGCGCTCCCAACCTACCCTGGAGCCACCGATGGGGCCACCAAGCCAGCACTTGCCCCAAGTTTTGGCAGCTCGTTCACTTTCGGCAACTCCGTGGCCTCAGCCCCGTCGGCAGCCCCAGCCCCAGCCCCAGCCACGTTTGGCAGTGCTACACAGCCAGCTTTCGGAGGGTTGAAAGCTGCAGCCTCCACCTTTGGCGCACCTGCCAGCACTCAGCCAGCTTTTGGTAGCACCACGTCTGTGTTCTCCTTTGGGTCAGCCACCACATCTGGCTTTGGTGCTGCTGCCGCCACCACTACCACCACACAGACCACCAACAGTGGGAACAGCAGCTCTTTGTTTGGCAGCTCTGCTCCGTCCCCATTCACATTCGGTGGCTCAGCAGCTCCTGCTGGCACTGGAGGCTTTGGGCTTAGTGCAACCCCAGGCACCAGCTCCACCTCTGGAACTTTCAGCTTTGGATCTGGACAGAGCGGGACCACGGGCACCAGCACCTCCTTTGGGGGAAGTCTGAGTCAGAACACCCTGGGCGCACCTAGCCAGAGCTCACCCTTTGCCTTCAGTGTGGGCAGTACACCTGAAAGCAAGCCTGTGTTTGGAGGTAAGTTTGGCAAGCCTGTTAAGGGTGAGTGCACAATAGTCTGTCTGCATTGTTACAGGCCAGCTGACAACCCAAACTAGCATGGGAGGAGCCCTGTGCAGTCAGGAAAGGTTTTTGGAGGGTTGGAGAGATGGCTCAGTGGGTAAGACTTCCTGATCTTAGTCCTAGCACACACATCAGGTGGCTGTCAACTGCCTATAGCTGCAGTTTCAAGTGTCTGATGCCTTCTTCTGGCCTCCACCCTCACTTCATTGTGCATGCACACACATACTTTTAAGAAAAAAAAAAAAAATCAAGCCAGGTGTGGTGGCGCACGCCTTTAATCCCAGCACTTGGGAGGCAGAGGCAGGCGGATTTCTGAGTTCCAGGACAGCCAGAGCTATACAGAGAAACCCTGTCTCGAAAAACCAAAAAAAAAAAAAAAGAAAAAGAAAAAAAAAAAAAATCTTTAAAAGATAGGTATTATGTGTATGTGTCTTTTGGCTGTGTATAGGACTGTATACCACATGTGTGCTGGTGCCCACAGCAGCTAGAAGAGGGTGTTAGATCCCTGGAACCTGTGAGCTGCCATGTGGGTGCTGGAAATTGAGTCTAGGTTTATGAATGAAAGGAAAAGATGTTTGGTGTATACAGTCATCCTTAGCTTTATTTCATATGGTTACTCGTGCTGTACAGGAAGGACTTTTAACTCACCAGGTCATCTTCTCAGCTGTTGTAATTTATAGTGTGTGTGTGTGTGTCCTTGCATGTATATGTGTGTATGCACGTTGCCATGGTCTACAGATAGGGATCAAGATATAACTTTATGGAATTGGTTCTCTGCTTTCCCCTTACTTCTTAATTCTGAGACTACAACTCAGGTGGCCAGGCTTGTGCTGCAAGTAACTGTCTTCTTCACTCAGAGCCAGCTCACTGGCTCCTTGTTTATTCTGTGTATGTGTGTGTTTGATACTGTTTCCTAGTGTAACCCAGGCTGCCCTCAAATTCAAGATCTTCATTCTTCATCTTCATTCTTCATGCTACAGTGATAGACATATACCCACTGCAGGCTGCAGGGGAGGGTACTGTCAGGGCATAGAGGCAGAAGCAGGAATGGTGGGTTCATGAGCAGAGAATAAGGCATGATTGGCTGGAGATTGCAATGCTGGCAGAGTGCAAGGTTGGTCATAGCTAGGATTCATTGTCTGGATTTTAAATGTCCAGGGAAGTCACAATAGAATTTCAAGCTTTAAGGGTGAAGAGATCTCATCTACTGCATGCAGGGTGAATTTTGGCCCTAAGAGCTGCTGACTTCTTTGGTAAATAGGAGAAAATCTCTTGTGAATTGGGGAAGATGGCCCCGGGCAGGATGCAGGTCTGTTGAGGGAGTTGTTGGGAACGTGAGAAAAGGGATATAATGAGAGACAGTGGAAGGCTTATAGCCTCTGGAATAAGTAGGTGAATGGGGCTGGGGAGACAGCTCAGTAGTCAGTGCCTGATGCTTGAAGTGTGAGGATCTGATTCAGTCTCCTGTGCTAAGAAGCTTGGTGAGTCCGTGGTAACCTGTAATCCCAATGCTGGGTGTGGAGGTAGGCAGAGCCCATGAACTTGATGGTCAGGCAAGCCAAAATAGCCAGCTCCAGGCCAGGGAGAGACTCCAGAGACACCCAGTGTCAACCTGTGCCTTCTGTATAGATGAGTACTACTCTGATGCAAATACACACACATCAGGTAATACTCAGGCAGAGTGTGTGTGTGTGTGTGTGTGTGTGTGTGTGTGTGTGTGTGTGTGTGATTAGCACTAAAAGGTCATGAATCTTGTGAAGTCACTTAAGAATGGTGATGGGGAGGGTGATGATTCAGGATCCTAGAAGGGGGAGGTGATGGACCAGAACTGTTAATAAGAGCCTGGGACCCAAACCTCAGGAATTGGCCTGGGTGTGGTATAGCATGCCTGCCTTCCCAGCACTTAGGTTTGGGCAGGAGGTTGGAGAGTTGAAGGCCAACCTAGGCTACATAGCAGAAGACCCAGTCTCAAAAACAGCAAAACAACAGAATTGGGTGTTTGAGGTAGGAGGGGAGAGAAGTGGCCTGGAAGCAGCCTCAGAGGAAAACAGCCCTGAGACATTACACACAGCAGAGCATCCTGGGAAGAAGAGGGACCCTACAAGATGAATGAGAGGGAAGGGGCAGGGAACCAGGGAGGGATTAACCTGACAGCCCCCTCCCGCCCCCCATCTCACTGCAGTTGCATAATGGAGAGGTGCAGAGGCTGGCTTCATCAGCTCTGGGTGCTGGGGATAGGCCTGGTAATAGTCTAGTTTCTAACTTTTCTGTCTCCCATTTAGGCACATCCACACCTACTTTCGGGCAGAGTACCCCTGCCCCAGGAATAGGCACCGCAGGGAGCAGCCTCTCATTTGGGGCCTCTTCAACACCTGCCCAAGGCTTTGTTGGAGTTGGACCTTTTGGTAAGTCTATTTCCAGCATGGCATCCTTGTCCCTTGAGTGAGGAGTGATTAGGAATATAGCAGGTTGCTGGCCCTCAGGGTCCAGGGAAGTTGGACAGCAAAAGTTGAGTCTTTTCAGGAAACTCAAGTATTTGAGGAGCCAAGTGCTGGTGTTTTTTATTTCTCTGTGCATTGGTGTTTTCCTGCATGTTCATCTATGTGAAGGTGTCAGATTCCCTAGAACAAGGGAGTTGTGAGCTGCTATCTATGTTGGTGCTGAGAATTGAACTTAGGTCCTCTGGAAGAAGAAGTCAATGTTCTTAACTGAGCCATCTCTCCAGCCAAGAGCTGTGAGGGCTCCCAATGGTTTCAGAAGCCCTAATGGAACACTTAGGCTTTAGCTATTGACTGACTTCCCAGATGAAAGCACCAGCACATTTTCTGTGGTGGCAGCTGCCCTGATAAGGTCTTGTCAATTCTTTCCAGGATCAGCAGCCCCTTCGTTTTCCATTGGCGCGGGATCCAAGACCCCAGGGGCTCGACAGCGACTTCAGGCCCGAAGGCAACACACCCGCAAGAAGTAGCCTGCCTCTTGTCTCCACTCCCCCATCCCTTGCCTGAATCTGGACCTCAGCACCTGCTAGGAAGAGCCTCTGACCCTTCAAATTCCATAGCAAACCCAGCCCATTGCCAGGGTGGAAGTGGCAGCCTGGCCCTTTCTGTTGTAGAGGAAGCGAGTGCCCCACGGAGGGGCAGAAGCCCAGTACTTTACTTGAACAATCACACTGGTTAGGCTGGAGAACTGAGAAAACATCTGTACATATTGTCCTTGCTGCCCCAGCACTCTTTCAGTGTGTAACCTAGGCGCCTCCCCCTTTCCTTGGGCACGATCTCCGCTGGCACCCACTTGGATCCCTAATACACTTGAGGTGGGGTTAGGGGAAACGGAATGTCCCTAAGCTTTGCCTGCTTGGTTTGGCCATAAGAAGTGGTTCTCTTCCTCCCTTCAGGGTCTCTCCCTATTTCTTGCTGCTTTGTCCTTCATCGGTCCTCTGTAAGATTCATTCCTTTTAAATGGCAGTGAATCTTGCTTTGCCTTGGAGACCCCAGTGGGCACTGTTCTGACTCTTCTGCCAAGTCTGTTTATCTCCAGCCCTCTGCTGATACAGCCTCTAAAAGGTTGGTGGCTCAAGACTGTTAGCCTGGCAGAGCCAGGGGAGGGAGAAGTTTGCTCCAGGACCTGGGGCAGGTAGACCAGACCGCCCACCACTGCTTCTCGCTGCCTCTTCACCTGCCCACTACCCCACGGGCCAGTTTGCCTCTTCGGGATTGTATTTTCCAAGCCTTGTACTGTGTTTGTCTGATGTTAATGTGTGTTGCTCCTTGAATCGAGTTTGGAGGAAGAATTGAATTGTATGTGTGGCGGCATGTTGGTAATGCCGGACTTAATGTCACCTGGGCCCTCCTGGGCCTAGCTAATTGAATGCTGAAAGTGGCACCGCGTGACAGCCACAGTGCTGACTCCTGAATTCTCAATAGTGTTTTGACTTAAGGGCTGGCAGCCCAGGGGATGGAGCCTGTTGGGAGCAAAGACTTCCCTCTGTTGATCCTCCCCACATAACCCACCCAGGCCACGGCAGTTTCTGCCTGTGTTTGGAGTTCTACATTAATGAATTACACTTTAGAGTCCTTAGTTGTATTCTCAAAAAGGTCCTACCTACCCTGTCTTTCTTTCTAAAACCATACCATACCCTTCAGCCCCAGAGCCTGGCTGCCATGTCCATCCTCTTTGGGAGAAGTATGAATGCGTGTGTCTAAATTAAAAGAAAAAATATTTAAACATTTTTTAACAAAATAAAATTTATTTTTGTATTTAAGCGAAATTGCCTTTAAAATTCCTTCAAGCTTGGTTCACTGAGGTGGTTAAGTATAAATGCTATTGAATAGTAGAATTAGCTGTATAGTTATGCCTGTGTGAAGGAGGGGCTCACAGCTGTCCCCAGCAGCTACCCTAAGAGGGCAGAGCTCCTTCTAGACATGTCGTATAAGTGTGATTCTTATTTTATAAACAGTGTGATATAGCTGTAACTGGTCCCCTTCCCTTTGTGACTGGGATTGAATGTTTTATGGCCGGGGTTAGGCTGGGTTGTGTGGAGCTGGAGAAGAGCTGGACCTCAAGTCCCAAATGCCTGTGAGGATGGGGATGGGTGGGGGTCTGAACATGAAGCCTCTACCTGTGCCTCAGGTAAGGAAGGGGCCTCCCTGCAATTCAGTCTGAGCTAGTTACCTCAGCTCCACAGCAGGCCTGTATCCAGGGTCCCCCTCGGAGGCATCCTGGAGTAGCCTCGGTGTGTGAGCACATTTGTCCGTGCTCACGCTGGACAGGGACAGGGAGGCTGGGGCTTCCCAACAGACTGAGTTCCCTGTGAGTGTAGCTGAGATTTTTAGTATGAATGTGAGATTGTTCTTGCTTATGTCATTAAAAATAAAACTGTGATCTGTCATAGATCTGAGTTTGCCCTTTATTTGTGAAACGAATTCTTGACTGATAGGACTGGGCCCAGTGAGGGTCACAGAGTGCCAGGACATCATCTTCCCTTCCCAGAAGAGCAGGGTTCCCACAGTAAGCATGGTTCTGCTGGCTGTGGGGCACTCAGTGCCTACGTGCTTGGCTGCATGCTGGCACCAACTGCTGCTTTGCGTCTTCTCTTTCTCTTTGGGACTTGGCTGAGAGGTTCTGGATCTATTGCATTGGTCTGTGGGGCTGGGCTGGGAGAAGAGGCCAGAAGTTAGCAGATGTGCTAGCACATACCTTAGCTCAGGAGGCACAGGCAGAGGCAGATCTAAAAAGGTTGGGGCCAGCCTGGTCTACCTAGATAGTAAGTTCTAGGTCACCCAGGGTTACACAGATACTGCCTCAAACAGTAACAAAAGCCCTCCGCTCCTCACCTTGGCACCACCTCTGCACGTTCAAACACAGCGATGAAGAAGCCACCAGTGAGTGTGGTCTCAGGGGAAGCCCGGAGGCAGTGTTCAGACCCTGGAAAGGTACTCAGACCTCGGTGAGGCCATGTGGGTAGAACAGGAGCCAACCTGTGGAGAAGGGGAAGACTCAGACCCTGGTGAGAAGCAACCTGTGACCTCAGACCTAGGGACACTACCTGAATGTCCCCGAGCTGTGCTGTAGAGCCTCCTGGACCACATCTTCATTCTCTTCTTGGCAAAGGGAACACGTGGAGTAGACTAGGCGCTGCAGAGAGGGGAACCTGAGTGCGTGGCAAAGAGCCCGCTGCTGGAACCCGGCCAAGGCCTGCAAGCGCTCCTTGCTAGGTGTGCCTTCCCCATGTTCCTCCAGCTGCCGACTCAGCATGCCTGTGGGAAAAGAACCATTTCCACACCCAAACCCCCATTTTAAAGATGAGAGCATTTGTAGTCACAAGTCCGAAGCAACACCAAGACTAACTGGGCGTCTCCAGTATCCAAGCTGCTACAGGCCTACGACCAGAGCTACACTGTCCCCATCTCACCAGAGCCACTACAAGAAGGATCCAGCAAGATGTACTGGACCTGGCTGTAACGCTGGTCAGAGGGAGAAACTGTCAGGAAGTCCTTCTCTGCTAACTCGCAGCAAGAGACCCCAGCCCGAGCCAGCAATGTAGCCATGGCCGCCAGCCGCTTAGCATCCTGGTCGAAAGCAAAGATCTTCCTAGGGAAAAGAGCAGAGGCAGAATGAACTGAGAAATTCCTTCTATGTGTCTGTTTGCCACACGTGTGCAAGTGTCTGTGGAGGCCAGAAAACGGTGGTGGAACCCATGGAACTGGCGATAAAACAGGTTGTGAGTCACCTGACATGGGTGCTGGCAGAGCAGCAAGGGCTCCTCACTGAGCAATTTTGCCAGCCCCTGAACTAAACGTTTATGGAACACAGAGGCCCACAGTTAGATATCAAATTGTAATGTGTGCTAAGCCAGGCCACAGGTCTGGGACATGGCTCAGCAATAGAGGGCTTACCTAGAAACCCCCCCCCCCCCAGNCCGCCCCCAGTGAGGGACTGTGAGTGTGGCTCAGTGGGAGAGGGCTTACCTAGCATGCTTTGGGGATTCAATCCCAATACACTACCACCCGAACCCAAAAAGCTAGGACACAACATATTTAAATCATCTATAGAGGTCACTGCCACAGACAACCCCAAAAGCTGAGGGAATTTTGTCTCAAACCAATAGCCTGGCTTGGGACTAGGCTATGAGCTGCCAGAGGCACTTAGTGAGACTTTTCCCTATAAAAGACAAGATTCGACCCCACCCTCCCTTGGCCTCAAAGCTCATCACCAGCACTCACCCCTGGTTCTTCAGAAGGGCTGCAATGTAGCTGGTCTTGTTGCCAGGGGCAGCACAGGCATCAATGACATGGGAGCCTGGCGGGGGGGACAGCAGCATGGCTGGGAGGCAGCTGGCCTAGCAGGACACAGATGGTAGGAAGCTGGGTGAACACGGAGCCCTGCAGTCACTTCCCCATACTTCTTCCCTCTCCTCCCATCCCCCTTACCTTGTCCTGCAGGATGAGATGGCCAGCACGGTAGAGTGGATGCTCGTGCAGATCTGTCTGTGCAGGAAATACCAGAAGCTCAGGCAGCAAGGGATCCAAAAGAAAATGCTGCCCCTTGAGAGCTCGAAAGTCCTCCAGGCTGGTGGGGAAAACCACTGGTTAGGTTTGGATTTTAACCTTTTGATTTTCTGTGTTGAAGTGCTTTGTCTGTGCATCCTATGCATGCAGTGCCTGTAGAGGGCCAGAAGAGGGAGTCAGAGTCCCTAGAATTGGAGTTACAGATAGTTGTGACTACCATGTGGCTGCTAGGAACCAAACTCTGGTCCTCTAGAAAAGCAGTCTGTGCCCTTAACCACTGAACCACCTCTCCTGCTTTTCATTTTTAAAAAGATTTGTTGTTGCTTTAAATTATGCATCTATGTGTAGGTATGTTCATGTGAGAGCAGATACCGAGAGGCATCAGTGTGCCCTGGAGGAGGAGTTATAAGCCACACAACACGGGTGCCAGGAACTGAACTCAGGTCCTCTGCAAGAGCAATATGTGCCCTTTAGCTGCTGGGCTGCGTTTCTAGCTCTATGTCTGGTTTGTTTTATTGACACAGGATCTGGAACTCAATCCTATCTCAGCTCCCAGCGCTGGGATGACAGACTTGTCCCCTGCCTCTAAGGAAAAGGAGTGGCAGTTGCAAGGGTCAGTGGGTGGCTCACCAGGTAAAAGCATTACTACACAAGCCCGATGGCCCGAGGCAATGCCTGGGACCCGCAGACAGGCAGAGAAGACCCATTCCTGCCAGTCTATCTGCTGACCACAGACACCTGGCTCGGGCACATCCTCACATAGCATACACTAGTGAGAATTAAAGGAGTTTAAATTGGGTTGGTATATTGATTTTATAAATGTTAGAGAACAGCACTTTACATAAATATGTGACACAAAATGACAGAAGGGTGTTGGGGGCCATTTGAAAATAGTTGAGTTTTGTCCTGATCTAAAGCCAAAATCTATCCAATAATTTTTTGTAAAACTAAGTCAACAGATCAAATACTAATTTTTTCATTTAGTTTTTGGTTTTGTTTTTTCAGACAGGGTCTCTCTGTGTAGCCTTGGCTGTTCTGGAACTCACTCTATAGACCAGTCTGAGTTCAACTCATAGATCTCCTGCCCCTGCCTCCCAAGTTCTGGGACTAAAGGCGTGCACCACCACTGTCCAGCTAAACACCAATTTAAACAACAAACAAACAAACAAACAAGCAAATAAACTAGACATTCTAATGCAATGCAATCCAAAGACAGACTATTTTGATAACTAAGAACGGCAGTTTGACAGCAGGGTAATGTTAAAGTCTTTGTTTTCTATATTTAGACCGTGTATGCAGTAAAACACTGTAGTCCCTAGTATGCAGTAGTCTCAAAGCTGTGCCAAGGTGCGTCTCGTAGTGTCTGTGGGCTGTTCAGGGACACGCAGTACAAAGTGCATGTCCTGTGTGTTCAGAGCCCAGGCTACACACCGTGCAACACCAATACGTGTTACTAAGAACACCCTGGCTCCAGTACATGTTTAATTCTAAATTAATTTTGGTCACTGAGCCTTCAGAAACCCTTTACTGTTCCCTAAGATTACAGACTGCACATTGTTATGGGTTTGTTGGGTAGGGTTGGGTTGGTTTTTCAAATCAGGGTTCTGTGTAGCTCTGGCTATCCTGCAATTCACTCTGTAGATCAGGCTGGCCTGGACCCTGGACCTTGTGCCTCTGTCTCTCAAATGTTAAAGTTGTGTCCTGTGGTGTGTTGGCTTAAAGCTGAAGAGGTTGTCATCTAGACAGGAGAGCGGAAAGGTGGGGAGGGAGCGGTTAGACTGGAGAGCAAACGGAAGGTCACAGAATGCAGAACAAGCACTGCAAGCACTCCAGGGTTCAGGGGGAAAAATAAACCAGGTCTCAGAGATGCAGAGAACTGCTGCCAGGGCCAGAGACGTGGCTCAGTAGTTAGGAAGACACACTGCTCTTGCAGAGGACCTACGTGCAGTTCCTAGCACCGTGTCCAGCAGTCCAACGTCCTCCTCAGGCACATGCCCACAGCCACACACAGATATGTGTATCACTTAAAACAAAAGCAACATCTTTCTTAAAAAGAAAGAAAATGGGGCTGGTGAGATGGCTCAGCGGGTAAGAGCACCCGACTGCTCTTCCGAAGGTGATAAGTTCAAATCCCAGCATCCACATGGTGGCTCACAACCATCCATAACGAGATCTGGCGCCCTCTTCTGGAGTGTCTGAGGACAGCTACAGTGTACTTACATATAATAAATAAAATAAATCTTTAAAAAAAAAAAAAAGAAAGAAAGAAAATTCTGTTGGGAAAGTAGGAAAAACATCTAGAGAAAGCAGTCATTACCCCACAGATTACCCCCCCACACTCACCCCCACCAAGTCCCTCCTCTAACAGACTCCTACTTCCTTAAGAATCTGGACACAGGGGCTGGTGAGATGGCTCAGCGGGTAAGAGCACCCAACTGCTCTTCAGAAGGTGATGAGTTCAAATCCCAGCAACCACATGGTGGCTTACAACCACCTGTAATGAGATCTGACACCATCCTCTGGTGTGTCTGAAGTCAGCTATAGTGTATATATGAATAATAATAAATGAATCCTTGGACCAGAGAGAGCAGGGACTGAGCAAGTGGGACCGACCGGAGCTAGCTGGGCTAGCCAGAGCATGCGGGGCCGAACGGGGGCAGCCGGAGCGAGCAGGGTTGACGGGAACGAGGAAAAACAAAATCTGGACAAAGAGGAAAATGAAGGCACCCGGGCACGATGCTCAGCTCTCACCTGGAAGCCCGACCCTGGTAGGAGAAACCTTGTCTCTTGAAGTAATCAATCGCATCCTCAGTGCGGGTCTTGAGCGTGTTCACACGCACGAACCGTGGTACCTGGTAGGCTAGAAGTCACAGCGGTCAAGTCGGGAGGGAAGAAAGCCTCCAGAGGGCCATTACCCTCCCTGCCCTCAGCCTCCAAGTCACCTTGCCCAGGTTTGGAGCTCTCTTGCAACAGGTCCTCGTTTCGGCTCACACCCCGACGAACCTTGAGTCGGGCCAGCTCAGCCTTGAGCCTTGCCTGGTGCCGGCCCAGCAGAGCCTTCCATCGGCCTCCACCCCCTCGAAACCCCTTCCCCAGCAATAATTCATACACTAGCACCTGGATAGGAAAAAACACAAAACAATATTAACACCATAAAACTCTCCAGTGGGAGGAGTAGGTACCTCCCCAGATGGTCATGTCAACGGAGTTTTCTTGCCCAAGATCACGAAAGAAATTAATGGCCTGATGTGAGGGCAAATGTCCATAATCCCAGCAACATCAGATGCATAAGCAAGAAAACTACAAGCTAACTGGGTAATGGTGCCTTTAATCCCAGCACTCAAGAGGCAGAGACAAGTGCTTCTCTATGAGTTCCAGGTCAGCCTGATCTACAGAGTGAGTTCCAGAACAGCCTAGGTGACACAGAGAAACCCTGTCTCTAAAAACTGAAGAAGAAAGAAGAAAGGGGGAGAAGGAAGAGGAGGTGACGGAGGTGGCGGCAGCTACAAGTTGAAAATCAACCATAGTTACCAACTTAAGACCTTCCTGAGCAACTTAGTGGGACCCTGTCTCAAAAAACTTAACAAAAGCTGGGCACACAGCTCAGTAGAAGGGTAGGACGCTTGCTTAGTATCCACCAGAGAATAAATAGGGGTTGCAGCTCAGCAATAAGCACCTGCTTAGAATCCTCTAGGGAGGGGCTGGGGATACTGCTGAAAAATAGAGCATCTGTCTAGTGATGCTGTCCAATGAGGTGTTGTGGGTGTGGCTCAGTAGGAGAACTCTTCTATGGCTTGGTAGAGACTCTGGGTTCAATCTCCCAGCATTACAAAAAGACAGGCATCCAGGCAGGCAGGTAGAGACGACAGCAGATGCCGTCTGTGAACCCGGTGTCCCGCCCCACGCCTGAAGCTTTCCCCCCAGGGAGCCACCTATCCAGCAGAGCTCTGGACCCCGACCGTCCTTGGCATCATCACCCTGGCCGGTAGGTAGCCTCAGTCACTACTAGTTTGCGCCTTCGTCCTATTTAACCCTTCCTTCAATGCTGGGGAGTCACATCTGACCCAGCTCAACTAGGACCCCAGAAAGAGGTGTGAGAGCCACGCACGGATGACAGCCTCCGGCCGCCGCTCACCTTAGCAAGGTGCGGTCTCAGCTTCTTTTCGGCGCGAAGGAGCCCGGCGCTGGCGATGACAGCGTCCAGCACGTCCGAGTAGCGCTGCGTCTCGCACACCAGAGCGTACAACTGCTTCAGGTTCTGCGCGACACAGGGGACACCCGCTGCACCCCACGCGGGTCTCGCCTCGCCCTCCCGCCCGGCCAGGCCCCGCTCGCCAGCCCTGCTCGCCAGCCCCCGGCCTCACTACCTGGAAGTTGCTGGAATACACCAACCCCTTGAGGGAGCCCTGGCGGCTTTCCACGCCGGCCAGCACCGCCGCGGCGGTCGCGTACAGCCCCATGCTCTCCCTGCCGCAAGGGCTCTACGACACTGTCGCAAAGCTCGGTCTGGCTTTACGGCCGCCGCAACAACTTGTACAACCGGATTTCCGGATTCAAAGGGCTCGCTGCTTCCCATTTTCAGCATCCAAAAATTAAATTTAAGTTCTAAATCCGAGCGTGCTGGCTCACGCCTTTAATCCTAGCGCGCGGGAAACAGAGGCAGAAGGATCTTTGAGAGTTTGAGGCCAGCTAGGTCTAAATAGTTCCAGGACAGCCAGAGCTACATAATGAGGTCCCGTCTCTATGTAGAAAGAAAAAAGTCATTCTACTTTCTTTTTATAATTCAGTGTAGCTATTTTGTAGTTTGTTGTTGTTGTTTGGTTGTTGTGTGGTTTTTTGTTTGGTTTTTTGTTTTGAGACAGGGTTTCTCTGTGTAGCCCTGGCTGTCTCTGTAGACCAGGCTGGCCTTGAACTCAGAAATCCTCCTGCCTCTGCCTCCCAAGTGCTGGGATTAAAGACGAGCGCCACCACGCCCGGCTGTTTTGTAGTTAAAAAAAATTTTTTTTAAAGTCTTTGGAACTCAGAAGGCTACGCAGACTCTGCAGTCCTGTGTCATCCTCTCCCTGTGACGGGATGAAAGGTTCAGTAATGAAGCACCTGCCTAGATGCCTCCACTAAGAGGTTGGGAGTGTGGCTCAGTGGTAGAGCCCCTGCCTAGAATCCCCCAGGGAGGGGCTGGGG
>LR749513.1:1750143-1998806 GCA_902729485.2 Mus minutoides | reverse complement strand
AAAGAAAGAAAGAAAGAAAGAAAGAAAGAAAGAAAGAAAGAAAGAAAGAAAGAGAAAGAAAGAAAAGAAGGAAAGGAAGAAAGATTGATTTGAGGTAATCTTTGGCTAGCCAATTCATGCCAGCCTGGACTACATGAGACTATCAAAATAATGGTAGTTGGGGCTAAGAAAGGTGTTTCAGCCCTTAAGAGCACATACTGTTCCCAGACATGTTAGGCAATCAAAACCTTTTGTAATGCCACCTCCAAGGAATTTCATAGTTTCTGCCTGTTGGCTTGCAGATGATTCTATTAGGCTCTGCTCAATAGCAATCTAGCAACAGCTTGTGTCATCGGCTGCCACTTGTGCGGCCTGCCAGGTACAGCAGCAGTGTTGAAGAGGACTGCTAGTCACTACCCAAGTCCCCTCTCCTTTCACTCTCACTGTCCCCATGTGTTCCTAGCCCGCATGTCTCTCCCTCTACCCTTTTCCAAGTCCCCATTCTCTTTCCTTTCCCAACAAACTTTATACTAGGCCTATCGCTCAGTGTGATTCCTCAAGGGGACGCCTTGGCAGCGCCTGCCAGGCACCTTCTTACTCCCGCCATGACACCTTTGTGGGCACAGCACCCGCAAGCATTCACCTAGATAAAAATAAGTATTAAAATAGTAGTAGTAATAATGAGAAAAATGTCAAATGTATTGTTTTTAATAGATGTTTGAAGGCCCCAGTGATAAAGTTTAAATATGTGAGGGAATGTTTCTGCCCTCTTCTGGAAGAATTAGGAAGCACATGGCTACTTTATAAGTTGAGTGGCTACAGGACCTGATAAGGTGCAAGGTGGCATGCATACCCCTAGGTGGTGAGGAAGAGGCTATATCCCCTGATATAAATGTTCTGGGGACACGCGGGTGTGAAGAACCTTTTCAAGCAGTCCAAGCATTGAGACCCAGCAGAACCCCTCAGATCCCTGTATCTAGCAAGACAGACCAGGACAGCCTAGACCTGTCCCAGTAGGAGGTGTCCAGGTCCACTAGGTGGGGGCAGTACCATGGGCAGTGAGTTGCTGCCCCTCTCATGCCAACATGTGTCCAGGATAGGGTACAGCTTTCCCTGGAAGTCAGCCTGGAAAGTGTAGAGTGTCCGCAGATCATCAGGACGGTCAGCATCAAAGAACGTGAGCTCACCCTGCTCGTAGTGTAAGTAGACCCCAATGCGATGAGGGTGGCCAGCCACAGGTAATGGCAGCCGTGGGCAGCCAAAAGCCTCATACACCCGACCCTCTTTCAGGCCAATTAGCCATACACCGTGCTCCGGGGACTTGTTCAGCTTGCCTTTGCGGCTGGCTGTGCCCTTGATGACCCCCAAGCGCCAGTCACTCTTGCTCCCCACCACCACTTCCCAGTAGTGGCGACCCCAAGAGAAGCCCTTGCTAGCCAGGACACAGGTGCTGTAGTCGAAGCGCTCAGGTTGGCTGGCTCGTCTCTGGGCAAGGAGGCCACAATGCACCACTGTGTTGCCCTTAGAGAGCTCCAGGAGAGGGTGGGCAGTAGCCGGGTCCAGCTTGAGAGATTCTGGAGCTAGAAGAGAAAGAGGCCTGTGATTGGCTCACAGAGAAACCACAGACCCTGCCCAGGAGGCAATGGCAGGCTGAGTCCTCAGGTACGGGAGCTGTGCTGACTCTGTGTTCCCATGCTGGGAGGGGCAGACACAGGGCTGTGTGTATGGAAGGGATGAAGGATGGATGGGGTAGCGGGTAAGTGGATGAGATGGGAAAGTGGGTGGGTGGATCGTGCCTGTGGAGCACATTAGACCTGGCCACTTGTGAAGGAGTTCGGCTATGGAACCGGTGTACTGCGTTGCAAATATGTGTGCCTACACAGCCACTCCCACATCTCCTCTCCACCCCCACACAGGACCCCTTTAAGTTCTCTCTATGCTTCTTGGTACCCTCGATGAATTGGGAGGATAACAATTTGGAGCCTCACCTGGCAGGACCTTCCGGAAGAGTCTCTTCCACACGGTTAGTTTGATGTCAGCCTGGTGGAGAGCTGGCTTGAAGGAGATCGGGCTGAAGACGCCTTCCAAAGGCCGAGCCTGCTGGACCTCTGCCCTGTGTACATGGGTTCTAGTGGTTGGGGAGCTCTGCATCAAGACTGCCTCCCACTCTCCTCCTCATGTGGGGGTCCACAGGACTAAAGTCACGGCTCAGGCCACACATTCATAGCACCCTTTCCTCTCAAGCCTCCTTTTGGAGAATATGCCTGCTTCCTAGAACTGGGATTGTCAGGGAGCTGAGGAAGCCCCCGAGGAAATATGCAAAGTGCAGATGAAGTCGTGAGGGGATGCAGTTGCTGACTTGGGCATGGCCCAGGTCAAGGACCTCAATGTTTCAGACCCCTGGAATGGCAAAGCCTTCTCCCAAGGTGAGGCTCAAGGGGATGCCAAAGCCTTCCTCTTGTCCCAGACCAAGTGTTGACAAAAGATCTACACGTTGTGCAAAACCTACAGCTTCCAGATGTTTGAGACTGCTGGCCCATAGACACCGCCTGCTAACTCCCACCCACCCCCATTCTGCACATTGTAAGCATGCCAGGACCCCAGATTGCTGTGAGGTTGACGCCACTGCCTCAGAGTGTGCATGTCCCACCCGAGCCCAGCTTTTCTATCTGTGTGTGTCTATGAACCTGTCCTCTCTTCATTCACTCGATGCCTAGTCAGGTTTCCGGACCACGCCCTTCAGGACACGGTGGGGATGCTGCACAGCTGCTGCTATAGATAGAACTGGAAGCATCTTCCACAGGCTCATGTTCTGAAATTTGGTTCCCAGCTGGTAGAACTCTTTAGAAAGAGGTGTGGGGTCTGGCTGGTGGAAATAGGTCATGTAGTAGGTCTTTGAAGGTTGTCCCCACTTCTGGCTTCAGTCTTATCTCTCTACATCCTATCTGCCAGCATGTGAACAAGCTGTGAATACTGTCACACCTCCCTGGCCATCTGAAAGCAAAACAAACCTTTCCTCCCTTAGGTCACTGGTGATGTTGTCTCAGCAAGGCAGGGTCACTAATACAGCAGGTGTTCACAGAGTACGGGGCTGGGGAAACAAGTCTAACTTTCCTGGGAACTTGTTAGACATGCAGAGCCTTAGGCCCTGCCCCAGATCTGCTCATCAGAAACTGATCACCCTGGGAAGTTGTGCAATGTGTTTTAGCCAACCTGCAAGGTGTTTCTCATGTGTGCTGACACCTGAGACCACTACATCAGGTAACCCGATTCTGCTCCCAGCAATTTGTCTGTTCATTTCTCTCTGTGCTCCAAAGACTAAAGAGATCCAGGAGCACAGGCTGGAAGGTGGCTCACTGGGTAAACTGTCTGCCTGGCAAGAATGAAGACCTGAGTTCAGTCCCCAGAACCCACCGGTCATGGTGGCTAAAGAGATAGCTCACTGGCACTTGTTGCTCTTGCAGAGGACCTGGGTTCAGTTGCCAGCATACACAAGGCAGATGACAACTGTCTGCAACTCCAGTTCCCTGGGATCCGTCTCCCTTTTCTGATCTCTTCACTCATGGAACACACAGTTGGTACACAGACATGTATGCACAACATCACATAAAATAAAAGGATAAATCTAAAAAGCCAAGTGCAGTAAATACCGGGAAAGCGGAGGCAGACAGATCCCTGGCAGGTCAGCCTAGCCTACTTGGTGAGCTCCAGGCTAGTGAGAGGCCGTATCTCAAAAACTCAAACTGGACAGTGTCTTTACAACCTCCAGGGCTGGCTTCTGGCCTCCACACCCATAAATGTGCATGCACACTAACACATAAAGAAAACTAGAGAGGTAGCTGACTATGTGGTTAAGAACACTGTCTGGTCTAGAGGACCCAGGTTCGATACCCAGCACCCACATGGCAGCTTACAACTGTCTGTAACTTCAGTTCCTGGGAATCCAATGCTGTCTTTGGCTTCTGTGGGCTCTTCACACTGACATATATGCAGGCAAAACACTCATACACATAAAATAATTAGGAAGAAAGAAAAAAAGGAGCTACACATGGACAGGATGGGCTCAGGAACTGTTGAGTTTTCCAGCACTCACTAACTTTCCCCTCCCGTGGTCTGAGGAGTATACGTCAAGGTCCCTCATTCTGGTTTTCCCTGCCTGGGACATCTCCTTCCTCACACATAATAGTTGACTCCACGGATGAACTTCTCCACACCCTGTGCTCTGCACACGCGTCACTCTCATTTCTCTGCCTGCCTGCACACCTCGGCCTTCTCGGCTGTCACACCAGTCCCTTGCCATCACCTTCCTCCACAGAGTTGTCATAGCTTGAGGCAATATCTGTTGCCATAGCCACCACAGGGTTGGGACCAATCTGCACTACTGGTCTGTGAGAACCCCAATGGCAGACACTTGACTACTATTATTTTCCTGTGCTCAGTGACAGGCACACACGGAGAGCAGCTTAGGGTTAGAGCACATGAAGGAAGCACAGAGACGGGATGCCTGTGCCCCAGCAACTGCACACACTGGCTGACCTCTCTCCCAGCAGCTTCAGTTGAGGTTGTTACCTGGAGGCCATAGAGTGGAACTTCTAGAAGAAAGAGAGGGATAGGGGGTTACTGCTGTGTCCAAACTATGCATTGTTGAGGAGAAAGCTGGAGACCACACTCTTGTCCACTTACCCGGATGAACTCATGGTGACTTTCATTCCCAAACTGCTCCAGCACCTGCTCAGCCTGAGCCAGTCGCTCTTGAGTACCCTGAGCCTGCTCCAGCTGCATGTCCAGGGAGGCCACCAGGCCACGAGTATGGCCCTCAAGCCCCTCCAGGCAGCGGGCTTTCTCTTCATCCACCAGGTGGTGCAACTCCTGGAACTCCCTTCGGATCACCCAGCTGAAGACATCGGACTCATTCTAAGACAGGAGGGACAGTTACAGTGCAGCCACAACCAAGCTGAATGGCTGGTCCCAGCATCCCCAGGGCATGTCTTTCTGGCCTGTCCTAAAGGGGCTCATCCTACATGCCAAGCAGGCTGATGATAGTATTGGGTTCATGGGACTGGGAGCCCTAGTGGTGACCGGCTTCTGTTTTATATTTTTTTAGTTTTTTGCAGTACTGGAGATTGAGCCCTGGGCCTCAT
Organism: Mus minutoides; assembly: GCA_902729485.2. Taxonomy (NCBI): domain Eukaryota; kingdom Metazoa; phylum Chordata; class Mammalia; order Rodentia; family Muridae; genus Mus; species Mus minutoides. The sequence goes on along the minus strand of LR749513.1, from coordinate 1,993,686 downwards.
GCATGCTAAGTTCCTTACTCTATTCCTGACCCTGACCCTGATCCTCCCCCTGGAACCCTAAAGCAGCCAGTGTGTGGTTATGGTTGGCAGCAGCTGAGCCATTCTGGGTGATTTTGCTGAGTCTCACTTTGGAGCTTTACTGAATTAGTTTGGCTAATTTTACTGAGTCGTGGTTTGATTTTTGGGGGGACTGAGGTTTGGGGTTTGATCTTTTTTTGTTGTTATTAAGTCATGATGTGCTTTCTGCTGGGTCATGGTTTGCCTTGGTTATGTTTGGCTTTATTTATTTATTTATTTATTTATTTATTTATTTATTTATTTGGTTTTCTGAGACACAGCTTCCCTATGTAGCTCTGGCTGTCCTGGAATTCACTCTATAGACCAGACTGGCCTTAGACTCAGAGATCCACCTGCCTCTGCCTCTGGAGTGATGAGATTAAAGGTGTGCACCACCATGTCAGGCTTTTTTTTTTTTTCCTTTATGCTTAGCCATAGGTTGCATTCTACTGAAGATAGTTGGACTTTTGCTGAGTCATCACGAGATTGTTCATTGAGTCATCATTGCACATTTTGCTGGGCATTGGGATGGGCTTAGTGGCATGTACCTTTAATCCCAACCCCAAATTAAATGCTTTCTTTTATAAGAGTTGCCTTGGGCCGGGCGTGGTGGTGCATGCCTTTAATCCCAGCACTCGGGAGGCAGAGGCAGGCGGATTTCTGAGTTTGAGGCCAGCCTGGTCTACAAAGTGAGTTCCAGGACAGCCAGAGCTATACAGAGAAACCTGTCTCGAACCTCTCCCCCCCCCCCAAAAGAAAAGAGTTGCCTTGGGGGCTGGAGAGATGACTCAGCAGTTAAGAGCAATGACTGCTCTTCCAGAGGTTCTGAGTTCAATTCCCAGCAACCACATGGTGTCTCACAACTGTAATGGGATCCGATGCCCTCTTCTGGTCTAAAGACAGCTACAGTGTACTCATATACATAAAATAAATAAATAAATAAACCTTAAAAAAAAAAAAGAGTTGCCTTGGTCATGATGTCTCTTCACAGTAATAGGACAGTAACTAAGATGGGTAATATAAATAGAAACTGTTAAGTTAGGCCAAATTCATTTTAGTTCATAGTGTGACTGAATCTCTAAAACAGAAGACAAAATAGATATGTAATTAAACATTCTTAGAATGTTGTTTGCTTGGTCATCGTCTAGTTCCACAAAATGACCCAAGAAGTCTCTCTTTTTTTTTTTTCTTTCTGAGACAGGGTTTCTTTGTTTTGCCCAGGCTGTCCTGGAACTCACTCTGTAGACCAGGCTAGCCTCAAACTCAAGAAATCTTCCTGCCTCTGCCTTCAAAGTGCTGGGATTAAAGGTGTGTGCCACCACTGCCCAGCTCCCAAGAAGTCCTTATTGATGAGGGGAAATAAACTACCCTCCCCCAGGACATGGTGACTTCTGCTCCAACCTACAGCCCCACTCAAATGGAGAAATAGCCTCCCTTGGGGGTTGATCTTTCTACAGTTCCCAGATTTCAAGAATTGAGACTGGTCACTTTTTAATTATTACTGTCTGCTCTTCCAAAGGACCTGGGTTCAATCCCCAGCACCCTCATGGCAGCTCACAACTGTCTGTAATGCCTGTTCCAAGAGATCTGACACCCTTACACTAATGCACATAAAATAGAGTTAAATACATTATTAAAATTATCGGGGGCTGGTGAGATGGCTCAGCGGGTAAGAGCACCCGACTGCTCTTCCGAAGGTGATAAGTTCAAATCCCAGCAACCACATGGTGGCTCACAACCATCCGTAATGAGATCTGGCTCCCTCTTCTGGAGTGTCTGAGTGTACTTACATATAATAAAATAAAAAAAAATTTTTTTAAAAATTATCTTCAGGACTGTTTGGTTTGCATTTGCAGCTGTTAGGTATTGAAAACATAATGTACACATTCTCTGTGTTTAAGCTATACTTTCCTGTTTTCATTGAAATATAAACTTGTTTTATTAGGAAAAGTAGTATGGGATTACCAAAAAAATAAAAAATAAAAATAAAAAAGTGCTTAGAGAACAAAGAGAACAAAGGAGGTTTACTGTCAGGATCATTACCGCTGGTCTCCACTCAGCTTGGAGCTAGGAAACTAAGTCCTTACAGAGTTAAAGTTTATTTGGAAATGCGCCTTTGTCAAATTTTATCTAAGTGTTATCAACAGCTAAGTTTGAAAGCACTGTTCATTCCTCAATACTGGTGTAAGTGACCTTCTGAATGTTCAATAACCATACTTGGAAGCCACTGCCAATAAGGGTTTAGGGGCAGCCAATTCTATGGCCCATGCTTGATTCCAGGTCAGCTACATTCCAGGAAACAACAGGAGGTCTCTCAAAGGGTCCAGTAACCTCCCCCAGCCACGAAGCAGGCTGATTTAGACTTTGCTGCCACTGAGCATGAGACCACCTGGGGTGGATCCTTTCAACTTAGATGGCGCTATTGTTCTGTCACCTGCCTCTGCCCTTCTCCAAGACTCTGCTACCTGCTGAGAGGCCCTTGAGATATTCCAGAGACAGCATTCAGCAGATCCGCCTACAGGCTGGCAACAGGCATCAAGAATGGATTGGCTGGGAATGGGCCTCCCCCCTTTATAAGCACAGACTCTTAGTAAACTTTGGGGCCTTGAACAGAAACAAGTCTTGGTCTCCATTATTTCTCTCGCCATTTCCTTCCATACAGCTCTGGCCTCCCACTCAGGAACCCAGTTAGTGTGGCCGCAGGTGGCTACAGGGTCCTGAAGTTGTGGCAAATCAATTCTCATCCTCTTGGCCAGAGAGCTGTGGAGACCCAGGGTTTGCTTTCACAGGAGTGTAGAATCTGAAATTAAGGGTAGCCACAGAATGAAATGCCTTCAACACTTCTCGGGGAAGCCATCTGGTAGGCAAGACCCCAATACATCCCACAGCATGATTGGTAGAGGACATTAAAGGAGCAAGGGACCCTACATGATCTTCAATTGACCTTGAACATAAAAATAAAGTTGGTAAATATTTGGTCAGATCAATGATCTTTTGTTTATTTGTTTTTTGTTTTGTTTTGTTTGGTTTGGTTTGGTTTGGTTTGGTTTTTCGAGACAGGGTTTCTCTGTATAGCCCTGGCTGTCCTGGAACTCACTTTGTAGACCAGGCTGGCCTCGAGCTCAGAAATCCACCTGCCTCTGCCTCCCGAGTGCTGGGATTAAAGGCGTGTGCCACCACGCCCGGCTCCTTGTTTGTTTTTTAAGACAAAATTTCTCTGTGTAGCCCTGGCTGTCATGGAACTCTGTAGACTAGGCTGTCCTCAAACCAACAGAGATCTGCCTACCTCTGCTTCCTGAGTTCTGGGATTAAAGGCGTGCGCCACCACTACATGCAGGCAATGGTTGTTGTTGGTGGTGGTGTTGGTGGTGGTTGTTAAGGATAGCCAAAGAATAATAAAATGATTTGTAATAATACAAAATAAAAGAAGTAGAATCAGCCAGGTGTGGTGGCGCACGTCTTTAATCCCAGCACTCGGGAGGCAGAGGCAGGCGGATTTCTGAGTTCAAGGCCAGCCTGGTCTACAAAGTGAGTTCCAGGACAGCCAGGGCTATACAGAGAAACCTTGTTTCGAGAAACCAAAAAAAAAAAAAAAAAAAAAAAGTAGGATCAGGTATGGTGGCACATGTCTCTGGTCCCAGGAGTGAGGACACTGGCAGGTCTCTATGAGTTCCAGGACAGACTAGAACTATATAGGCAGGGCTCTGTAGTAAGACTGTGTCAAAAATAAAATAAACAAGCAAAAAACTAAAAGAAAAGAAAAAAAATTAGATTCAGCTATAGAAGGGGACAGGCAGCTATTACATGCTTCCTACCAAACCCTGTTAGTGGGATACTAACAGGACAGGTCGGACAATGACAGCCATCCAGCTATAATCAGGTTAAAGGGCCCTCAGGCTTTTAGTAGCTTTAAAAAAATCAGGGGTGGTACATACCTTTAAGCACTAGGGAGGCAAAGGCAGGCAGATCTCTGAGTTTGAGGCTAACCTGGTCTAAATAGTGAGTTCTAGGACAGGCAGAGCTACACAGAGAAACCCTGTCTTAAAAGAAAGAAAATCTCCATCATGTTTCTCCTAGGGCTCAGGAGAGCGAGTGAGAGCATGCGTAGAATTGCTGCCCCTTCCCTGCCACCCCTAGGCTGACAGCTCTGTGTTCAGACTTTTGTTACTCAGTACCTCACAGTAGCTGCCAAGGGCAAGCAGACACAGGTGGCACCAGGGTACGGAGGAGAGCTGGGCTCAAGCTTTGGGAGTTTATCTCTGGGACTCCCATCCTGTCTTATCAAGGTCCCAAAGGACATTGAACAAAAGCCAACTTGGAACCAGTTCTGACCACTGGGTCCAATTCCCTTATAAGGAATGGAAACTTCCCCCTCCTCCTGGGAACTTTTTGAACTCGGCTTTGTGTGGAAGGCACCCTCTTCTACAAAGAGCAAATTAGAAAATCCTGGGGGTGTGGTTCAGTGCTGGAGCCCTGTGCCCACAACAACTGGCAATAATAAAATTAACAAAAATAAAGTCAGAAAATGTAGGTCAGGGACATATCAATTGTCTACAACAACCTCCCACCAGGGCTTGGGAACAGGCTCAGTGGTAGAGCCCCTGCCTAGAATCCCCCAGTGAGGGCTTGGGGTCTTGGCTCAGTGGTAGAGCCCCTGCCTAGAATCCTCCAGTGAGGAGGGGTTGGGGGCGTGGCTCAGTGGTAGAGCCCCTGCCTAGAATCCCCCAGGGAGGGGCTGGGGGCGTGGCTCAGTGGTAGAGCCCCTGTCTAGAATCCCCCAGGGAGGAGCTGGGGGTGAGGGCTGGAGGTGTGGTTCAGTGGTAGAGCACCAGCCTAGCATGCATGAAGCACTGCATTCCATCTCCAGCACTGCATAAACTAAGCATTATGGGACACACCAATAATCTCAGCACTCAAGAAGAAGAGTCTAGGGATGAAAAGTTCAAAGTAATTCTCGGTTACATCAAGAGTTCAAGATCAGCCTGGGCTACACAAGACTTTGTCAGAAAGAGGGAATGTGATTTGGTGGGGAGAAGGGGGTGGGAAACACTTCTGTCGGAACAGGGTGGATGGATTTTAGGCCCCAGGCAGAGGGAAGGGACTCACAATAATCCGAGTCCTGTTGTTCACCAGTTTGCCAATGTGCTCCTCCACGTTCCTGTGCTCCTCCTTCAGCTCAGATATGCGGCCTGCAATCTCTTCCTGGAGGTGATAAGCGGTGGTCCTGTGAGTAGTTGGCCAACTGCACTTTCTCTTTCTGTCCAGACCCTTTCCCTTCTGAGCCTTTCTCAGTCACCATGACAGTGGAGCCAGAGTAGGAACCAGAGCCTTCTATTTGCCCTCCACACCCAGGTGAAGAGCATTTAAAAAAGCAAATGTACATGCCTGTCATCCCAGCACACAGAACACCGAGGCAGGAGTTCAAGGCCAGCCTGCATCACAGGTAACCAAACTGTCAGGGAAGGAATGAGAAAGAGGTAAGAAAGAGAGAGGGGGGGCTGGTGAGATGGCTCAGCGGGTAAGAGCACCCGACTGCTCTTCCGAAGGTGATAAGTTCAAATCCCAGCATCCACATGGTGGCTCACAACCATCCATAACAAGATCTGGCGCCCTCTTCTGGAGTGTCTGAAGACAGCTACAGTGTACTTACATATAATATTTAAAATAAATCTAAAAAAAAATAATTAAAAAAAAAAAAAAGAAAGAGAGAGGGGGAGGGGGAAGAGAGAAGAGAGAAGGAGAAGGGAAGAGAAGGAAAGGAGGGAAGGAGAGGTGGGGGGAGGGGAAAGCAAGAGAAGGAGGGGGGAGGAGAGAGGAAGCAGAGGGTAGGAAAGGAATGAGAGGTGGGAAAGAGCAAAGGAAAGGAAGTTTTTTTTTTTTTTTTTTTTTTTTTAAAGCAAGGTCCTGGGCTGGAGAAATAGCTCAGCGGGTAAGAGCACTGACTGTTCTTCTGAAGGTCCTGAGTTCAAATCCCAGCAACTACCCATAATGAGATCTGATGCCCTTTTCTGGTGCGTCTAAAGTCAGCTACAATATACTTATGTATAATAATAAATAAATCTTGCTGGGCGTGGTGGTGCACACCTTTAATCCCAGCACTTGGGAGGCTGAGGCAGGCGGATTTGTGAGTTTGAAGCCAGCCTGGTCTACAGAGTGAGTTCCAGGACAGCCAAGTCTACACAGAGAAACCCTGTCTTGGAAAAACAAACAAACAAACAAACAAACAAACAAACAAGGAGCCTGTACTATCCTTCTACCATATGCAGGGATTGAACTCAGGTCTTTATACTTGCAAGGCAGTGGTGAGGTGTCTCACTGTCCCAGCTGTCAGCTCAGATCTTTCTGCTTCCCAAGTGCTGTTTTGTTTGCTTGTTTGTTTTGTTTGATGGCTTTCATTGCTTATGCATTTTTTTTAGACATGTTCTTCTTTATATACTCCAGACTAGCCTCTAGTATGTATGTATGTATGTATGTATGTATGTATGTATGTATGTATGTATTTAGTGAGTGTGTGTGTACACTGTAGCTGTCTTCAGACACACCAGAAGAGGGCATATGATCCCATTATAAATAGTTGTGAGCCACCATGTGGTTGTTGGGAACTGAACTCAGGACCCCTGGAAGAGCAGCCAGTACTCTTAACCTCTTAGCCTTTTCTCCAGCCCTAGTGTCTAATTCTTGATCCCTTTCCCTCAGCCTCCAGAGTGTGACCCAGCACATCTGGCTTCATTCCCACCACATTTCAGGCTCCATCCCAAGGCCTCAGAGACACAGGGAGCTGCTGATCTTAAGGTACTGCTCTTCTGATTCCCAGGCTACCATAGACAGCTACTGTTCCCTCTGCTCTGCTCATGGTACCCTCGCTTCCTCTCTCCTCATATCCTGAGGTTTCATGTGACTCAGGTTGGCCTTGAACTTGATGTGTCACCAAGGCTGACTTTGAACTTCTGATCCTCCTGCCTCCAAATTAGGTATTCACCACCAGGCTTGGCTCTTCACCTCACTTTCCCTCCTGAATTGTGGGAGTGTGTGTGTGTGTGTGTGTGTGTGTGTGTGTGTGTGTGTGTGTGTGATGCACTGCACACACATATGTAAGTATGCATGCCCATTTGCATACCTGTGGAACCCAGAGAAGGATGTCCTATGCCCTGTTCCATCCCTGCCTGCTTTATTCTTAGTGAAGACTGAGAGGTTGGCTGGCAGCCAGCAAGCTCCAGCCATCCTCCTGTTTCTTTATTTCCACACTGCTGGTGTCTCAGAAATACCCAGCCATGCCTGGCTTTTTACACGGTGCTGAAGATTCAAATTCAGGCCCTCGTACAGCAAGTGCCCTCTCACCATTGCCCATTCTCCCCAGCGCTGTCCCTTCCCCCACACATACCTCCTGATCCTTTGCAGGTGCCACTCTCTATGCCCACCCCCCACCTGCCTTTCTTGTGATTCAGGTTGGTGGTCCACTTCCTGAAGTAAGACTTCCCTGAGTGCCTGAGATTTTGCAGGATCCATGACCACTATGGTGGTTAATCTCAATAATCAGTTTGACTAGATTTAGAAACAGTGTGGATATGCATCTCTGGTGTGTCTGTAAAGGTGTTTCCAGAGTGGTTCAGTCCAGGAAGACAAACCTAACCAGTGTGGGTGGCACCTTGCCACAGGCCGAGGTCCTAGACTGAGGAAAAGGAGACAGTGAGGTAAGCACCAGCATCCATCTCTCCCTGCTGCCTGACTGTGGATGCTGCTCCTGCCGCCATGCCTCCCCTGCTGTGATGGACTGTGCACCCTCTAACCTTAAGCCACAGTAAGCCCTTCCTTCTTCAGGCTGCTTTTTTTTTTTATTTTATTTTTCGAGACAGGGTTTCTCTGTATAGCCCTGGCTGTCCTGGAACTCACTCTGTAGACTAGGCTGGCCTCGAACTCAGAAATCTGCCTGCCTGCTGGGATTACAGGCGTGTGCCACCACGCCCAGCGCTTCAGGCTGCTTCTTGTCAGCAACCGGTACTTAGCCTGGGCATCCAACACATAGAGCTCAGCAGACCCCAAGTGATGCATCTTCCAGGCCTGGTGAGACCTTTGCCTACTACTATAGCATGCACAAGCACAATGCCTGCACATAGTAGACACCGACTGTATACATGTAATTGAAAGGCACAGGCCTGCCCAGCCTTGGTGTTATCCTTGGTGTTATATAATCCAGGTCGAAGGAACAAAGAAATGCACCAAAAAAAGAGCAATCAAACCAACCCTTTTCAGTACCACCTTCAAACTATTACAGATACATTTTATTTTTCTTTCTGGTGCTGGGATAAAACCCAGGGCCTTGCTCATGCTAGGCAAGCTGTCTGCCACTGAGCCACATCCCCAGCCCCTCACCATGGCATTATAGGAAGGTGCTCTACCTCTAGGCAATGCCCATAGGCCTTCACTGAGGGATTCTTGACAAGTGCTAGAATCTGAGCCACATCTCCAGCCTTGTAAACATGACTCTCAAGCCTTATATAATAAATGTATTATATATAAACATCATATATATAAAACATTTGAAAAATTAAATAGTAAATGTCGATCTGTTCACCTGAGATAAAAGTCCATGGGCTGAGGAATTCACAAATTTAACACTTATATTTTGAACATTTACCACTTCGGCTGTAGCTGTAGACCAGTGGTTCTCAACCTTCCTAACACTGTGACCCTTTAACACAGTTCCTTATGTTGTAGTGAGCCCCAGCCATAAAATTATTTCACTGCTACGTTATAACTTTAATTTTGCTACTGCTACAAATAACAATATAAATATCTAATATGCAGGATATTTGGTATGCTATCCCTGTGAAAAGGTTGTTCTGCCCCTAAAGGGTCTTGCCCCACAGGTTAAGAACCTCTGCTGTAGGTGCTGAAATACAGCAAGGAAGAAAGGCCCCCACCCTCATGCTTGTGAACAGATGGGCTTAGGAGCTCTGAAGAAGCAAGGCTAGTGTTGTGGCTCAGCAGGTCAAGCCTGATGATCTGAGTTTGATCATGGTGGAATAAGAAAACTGATTCCTTGACCTTGTTCTCCATATGTGTGTCCACACATAAATGAATAAAGAATATAAAAAGAAAGAAATCTATTGTGGTACATGCCTATAATCTCAGCTCTGTGGAGAATGAGACAAGAAGATTTTAGAGTTCAAGGCCAGTCTGGGCTACAAATAAACCACGATCAAAATCCATCCCACTGAACCTAGGATGTTGCTTAGTAGAAGAATGCTGCTTAAGCTATAAACTAAGCCTTGGATTCCATCCTTAGGACAGCAAGCAAAACAAAATAAAGCAAGCCAGAGATACAAGGTAAAAGAATAGGAAAAGTCTGGCAAGGGACTCCCCATCATTCCTGCAGCTACGATGCTCAGGACCCTGGTATATAAGCAACTCTTCAAAAACCAATGAAGGGGCCCCCACGTGGAAGAAGAGAACTGACTTCCACAAACTGTCCTCTGATTTCTACGTGCATGCCGTGGTACACGCGTGCACAGTCAAGCAGTCAATAATCAAATAAGTGTTAAAAACCAATGAATGAGTCGGGCATGGTGGCACACGCCTTTAATCCCAGCACTCGGGAGGCAGAGGCAGGCGGATTTCTGAGTTCGAAGCCAGCCTGGTCTACAGAGTGAGTTCCAGGACAGCCAGAGCTACACAGAGAAACCCTGTCTCGAAAAACAACAACAACAACAACAACAATGAATGAATGAATGAATGTATGCTTGAGTATGTGCGCCATACTACTCGAAAGATGGAGTTGGAGAAATGGAGCCCTGGTGCAGTAGCCTTCCTCTACCGTGTGGAGACGCAAGACAGCACTCAGGAGACCTGCCCTTTGCTCTGTTCCTCCCCCTAGCGGCCCGCCCGCCCCTCTCACCTTCATGCGGCTGTAGACTGTGGAGACTGGTGTGACTCGGTGGTGTTGGTGGGAGCCCAGCAGGCCACAAAGACCACAGATTAATTCCTGGTCTTTCTCGCAGAAGAGGCTGAGAGGGTTTCGGTGGTGCACGCAGACGGTGGGCTCTGTGTCCCCCGGAAGCCTCAGAGCATCGATCACCCGGGCCAGGGAGACATTAGGCGGGGAGCTGCTGCAGTCTACTGACTGACGACACACAGGACAGCATAGCTCGGAGTCCAGGTGTTGGGACAAGTTATCCAGGCAGTCCTTGCAGTAGGAGTGGCCGCACTGTAGCATCAGAGGCTCTTTGAAGACCTCCAGGCAAATGGGACACTGCAGCTGGTCCTGGAGTCCCGGCACAGTCAGCCGCCAAGCCATGCATACAGCTCAGCTGCAACACAGGTGGCAGGAGGTCCTCTATCCTGCCGCCACCTCCCTCTGTCATATTTCCCCCTCCCCCAGGGCTGCTGCAAGCCTAGGGAGAAAAGAATGTCAGCCCTGGATTCTGATCGTAGCCTACTATGACCCTGAGCCTCAGCTTCCCCGTTTGGGAAAAAGGACTTAAGTGGAAAACAATGGCCACTACGAGTTGGATATACAGCTCAACAGGAAGTCTAACTCAGAGGTTTTTCTCACACACATGAGGTCTTGGGTTCAGTCTCCAGCACCACAAATGTCACATTGAGCTTGGATCTCCCCCTACGTCTGGGGGGATTGAACCCAGAACCTTGCGCATGAACAGCCTCTTATGAAATTGTCCTGGAGCAATGATTCTCAGTTTGTGGATTGCAACACTTTTGAGGTTCCGACAACCCTTTTACGGTGGTTGCCTAAGACCACTGGGAAAAATACAGATGTTTACATTACAATTTATAACAGTAGCAAAATTACAGTTATGAGGTGCCAACAAAAATACTTTGTTATGGTTAGGGGGATCACACAGCATGAGGAAGTGTGTTGAAGGGCTGCAGTGTGAGAAGGTTGAGAACTGCTGTTCTAGAGGTTCCAGAGCCCCAGTTCCAGGCAGGGATTCGACTTCAAGCAAGAGTCTCTCTTGAGACCCAGAAATCTGTAATATACACCTTCAAACTAGGCACTTTTTGTTTATTTTTTTGTTTTCAAGACAAAGAATCTCTGTGTAGCCCTGGCTGTCCTGGTACTCTCTCTGTAGACCAGGCTGGCCTCCAATTCATAGAGATCTGCCTGTCTCTTCCTGCCAAGTGCTGGGATTAAAGGCAGGGACCACCAGGAACCTGCTGCCTAAGCAATCTTAAAGCCGGATTGTTACTTTTTCTTTTTGGGATAGGGGTCCTGTGGACGGTGGTGGCCTTAAACCCTGTATGTAGCTGGGATTGCTGGTGTGCTCCACTATACACAATTTAAATAGTTCTGGGGGCCTTAAGCATGTTTGGTAAGTCAGTATCTACTCAGTAGCTACATCCCAAACAAAAAGAGCCAAGTCCCTTGTCCCAGGATAACACTGTTCTCACAGAGTCTGAGATAAGGGGCTTGGGAGTTCATCTTCCAAAACAGAAACAAAGTCTCCACTGACCAAGATAGCAACCCGACCCCCATCCCACTACCACATTACCTGATCTCTTGTGGTCCAGTAGGCCTCCCACTAGGGCCTCAAACAAGCAGCTCTCTCTGGTCACTCAAGCCTTTTCTTCGTCCCAGAATGGGGCAGCTGACACGGAGACCTGGGGCAGCCAGCTGGTCATAGATGCCACTGCCCGGTGTCTGCCCCTTCTCCCATCCCCTCCCCTTTCCCGGCAACACCTGTGTCCTCAAGGTCATCCAGAATCAGGTGGGAAGTGGGTCACATACCACGAGACTGAGGCGGCCGCCTCTGTTGGGTCCCTTATGATAACCTAGACAGGCAGATTGTGTGGCCTTGCCCAGGATGGGGGAAGGGTTGAGACCGCGTGCCAGCTCGGAGCACAAGCAGGTATGAGCTTTGTATGACGAGCAGCTTTCTGAATACCTCAACCCAGGAGTTTAAAGGTATTTTATTTATTTAGATTTTTCTCCTTTTATAAGTTTGGGTCACACACACACACACACACACACACACACACACACACTAATAAAACACACTGCTTACTCTGATTTTTCTCATTCGAGGTGTAACATGAACAGATCTTAACCACACAGTGTAACATTTATCTTTTTTGGGTACACTCATGCTCAAGGTCAAGTTGTAAACTGGACAGAGGGTTGAACACCTATAATCCCAGAACTTGGGAAATGCTGACTGGAGGCCAGAAGTCAAGTTCATTTTCAGGCTACATAGCACACCCAAGGCCATCCTGGACCTCATGAGACTATCTCAAAAGCAAAACAAAACAAAAGATCTAGTTGTAGAGAATTTGCAGAGTCAGTCCCTTGCCTCCTGCCAGAACAGGCTCTCCAATCAACACAGTCACGGTCCTGGTTCATATCCTCCTACCAGCTGCCTGTATGTATGTATGTATGTATGTATGTATGTATGTATGTATTTTTTTTAAAGATTTATTTTATTTATTATATGTGAGTACACTGTAGCTGTCTTCAGACACTCCAGAAGAGGGCGCCAGATCTTGTTACGGATGGTTGTGAGCCACCATGTGGTTGCTGGGATTTGAACTTATCACCTTCGGAAGAGCAGTCGGGTGCTCTTACCCGCTGAGCCATCTCACCAGCCCCCTGTATGTATGTATTTTAACATTTATTGTGTGTGCTTGCAGGTGCAGGCTACCTTGTGCATGAGAAGCCAGGGGATAAAACTTGCAGTACTCAGTTCTCTCCTTCCACCCATGGGTCTTGGCTGTCAGGGTTGGTGGCACACACCTTACCCACTTGGCCATCTTGATTGGCATTGTTTGTTTCTTGCCTTGTTGGGAGATAGAACCGGGGTCTTGAGCATGCCACAAAAGCACTCTACCCCTGAATTACCTCCCTAGCTTATGGGGTCTGTTTGTGAATTTGATGTGAACAGTACTCTTTGACATGGGATTCTTTTCTGTCAATGTTACTAAAATATGGACTTTTAACTTCTGAAATCTTGGAGCCAGCTGTGGTGGCAAACACCTTGATTCCCAGCACGTGGGAGGCAGAGGCAGGTGGCTCTCTGTGACTTCTTGAGGCCAGCTTACTCTGCTTAGCTAGTCTCTGGCCCACCAGACTACATAGTGAGATCCTCATTATGAAAGAAAGAAAGAAAGAAAGAAAGAAAGAAAGAAAGAAAGAAAGGAGGGAGGGAGGGAGGGAGGGAGGGAGGGAGGGAGGGAGGGAGGGAGAGAGAGAGAGAGAGAGAGAGAGAGAGAGAGAGAGAGAGAGAGAGAAAAGAAAACAGAAGGAAGAAAGGAAAGGTGAAATCTCAGGCTGGAGACTTAGCTCATCAGCAGAAAGCCTGCCTGGACTCCTTGGTAAAGCAACTGGATACCTTGTTCGGAGGAGGGCCACGTACTTGCATCCTCCTGGGGCTGTGACTCAGTTTAGATCGCTTGCTTAATAATGACCACTTTTTTTTTTAATGTGTTTTGTTTTTTTTTTTTTTTTTTTTTGAGACAGGGTTTCTCTGTGTAGCCCTGGCTGTCCTGGAACTCACTCTGTAGACCAGGCTGGCTTCGAACTCAGAAATCCGCCTGCCTCTGCCTCCTGAGTGCTGGGATTAAAGGCATGTGCCACCACGACCGGCTATAATGACCACTTTTATCGTCAGTAACACATAAAAATAAGCTATTGAGCATCTAAGTCAACCGTGAGGCAAAAAGCATGTGTCGGTTTCAGTCACTAATTTTGTGGCAATGTATTCTACTTGTGACAGAATGCCAAGCATAACACAGAGACCAAAGGAAACGCTTTTTGTGCGGTATGAAATGCTTTGTCTGAAGCCCTCCCAAGGCTCCATCCTGCTTTGCGCCTGCCATCACGTGTGCAGCGCGTGCTGGAAGACCCTCAGCGCATGCTCGCTGCGTGGATAGATCACGTGCTGTTTTCTCGTGCACAGCTCGCGTGGTGCCTGACTTCCGGGGTAGTTTCCAGTGAGGCCTTTGGCGACGGTTGTGCGGCAAGATGAGCGTCTTCTCGCGCCTCAGGAATGGAATCCCACCATCTCGAGACGACTACCAGGTACGAAGAGGGGTTCGGGGAGCCTGGGAGCACGAGCTGGGGAGCACCCGGAGCGCGGCCATGGGTGGCAACACCCGAGGCCCGGGATCCCTGGAAGGGGACGAAGTCCTAGGCCAGGTGAGGGCGGGACCATGGCGCTGGCCTGAGGCGATGAGCCGAGCGGCTTTCACCTCTGAGCCCTGTGGCTTTCTCTCCTCCAGTCTCCCTATGAGCGACTAAGTCAACGCATGTTGGACATCTCCGGGGACCGAGGTGTGCTGAAGGATGTCATCCGAGAGGGCGCTGGTGATCCCGTGACACCTGACGCTTCTGTGCTGGGTATGGAGGCCGCTGATGGCTGCTCTTTGTTCTTGGGTTAAGTTTGGGTTTTTGTTTTTGTTTTTTGTTTGTTTGTTTTTGTTTGTTTGTTTGTTTTTGAAACAGGGTCTCATGCAACCCAGACTGGCCTCTTTTTTTTTTTTTTTTTTTTTTTTTTTCCCCGAGACAGGGTTTCTCTGAGTAGTCTGGACCAGGCTGGCCTCGAACTTAGAAATCCGCCTGCCTCTGCCTCCCAAGTGCTGGGATTACAGCCGTGCGCCACCACGCCAGACTGGCCTCTTAACTGCCACTCTAGCTGAGGTTGACCCTGAACTTCTGATCCTCCTGTTTCTGCCTTTCAAATCCTAGGCTAATGGCTGGGCACCACTACTACGTTTTATGTGGGTGCTAGGGACAGAACCCAGGGAATGTCCACCAACCCTCCTGGCGGGGTCAAGGTGTTTTTTGTGTCCAGGTACCAGGGATTGAACCTGGAACCCAAGTATCTTCAATGAGTGATTGCATGTTTCCAAAGTACGGCGTTTTATGGGACTGGCTGTGTTTCCCCTGAACGAAGAGGGTTTGGTTTTGAGAAGCAAAATCTCATGTCTGCTGGCCTCAAACCCTGTGTAACCAAAGATAACTTAGAACTTTTGTTTCACCTCCCAGATGCTTAGATTACTGTGTAAGCTAGCATGCCTGCTTCTGAGGTGCTGGGGATGCATGCTTCGTGCTATTCAAACATTCTGCCAGCTGAGCTGCATCCTCAGCCTTGTTGTGGTTTATCTGGTTTTGTTTTGTTTTTATTTTCTTGTTTGTTTGGGGGTGGAGTGGTGGGTTTGTTGTTGTTGTTTGTTTGTTTGTTTGTTTTTCAATACAGGTTTCTTTGTGTAACTGCTCTGCCTGTTCTGGAACTCCCTTTGAAGACCAGGCTGGCCTCGAATTCACAGAGATCTGCCTGCTTCATCTCCCAAGTTGCCGGCATACGCCTTTGTTTTAATTTTTTCTTTAAAGATTTGTTTATTTATTTGTTTATTTATTACATCTAGGTACACTGTAGCTGTCTTCAGACACTCCAGAAGAGGGCATCAGATCTCATTACAGATGGTTGTGAGCCACCATGTGGTCGCTGGGATTTGAACTCAGGACCTCTGGAAGAGCAGTCAGTGCTCTTAACTGCTGAGCCATCTCTCCAGCCCTGTTTTAAATTTTTTGTTTGTTTTTGAGATATGGTTCACTGTGTAGCCCTAGATAGCCTGCAACTCTGTATGTAGACCAGGTCAGGCTCTCCTCAAACTTCAGAGATCCACCTGCCTCTGCATCCTGCCTCCATAGTGCTGTGCATCGCCAAATCCAGCCTTTTTTTGTTTTTAAGACAGGGTCTCCCTGTATCCCAAGCCAGTCTCAAATTGACCCTCTTCCTGCCTCAGCTTCTTTAGATCTGGGGTGACAAATGGCTGCCATTTTTGCCTGCCTTGAGCTTTTCAGGAGCAAAGCAGCCTTGGTTCATCAGGAGATACTCTGAGTATCTGAGCTGAAAGTCAGATCCTCAGAACACCACAGGAAGCTCTCCTGTGAGTCTGGGTGCCAGGCAGCTTAAACTCATTTAATCCCCCCCCCCCAGATAGTGTCTCTGACCAGACAGGTGTCTAGTGCCAGCATAGATTTGAAGTGTAGCTGAGGCTACTCCTGTCTCCACTTTCCCAAGTGCTGGGATTACAGACGTCTCCTCCACCACACACAGCCAGCCCTAGTGTTCCCTGTGGTGTTGCTATGACGGCTCTGAAGGTGCCTCACATCTGTGCTGTCTTTTCCTCTGCCTTAGTGAAATATTCTGGATACCTGGAGCACATGGACAAGCCTTTCGATTCTAATTGCTTTAGGAAGACACCTCGGCTGATGAAACTTGGAGAAGGTAAAATCACCTGGGGTCATTTGGGCAAAAGAAGACAGGCCATGTTTTAGGACTGTCACAGCATCCAGGAAACAGGTTCTTAGAGTTTGTAGCTGAGCTTGGGTTTCAGGAAAGCACCCAGGTTGTCTTGTCACTTTTCCTCTTGGGACATTATTTTTGGCTGATAGCCTACCTGGCAAGTTTATCTTGGCATTGAAGTTACCCATTGGGCGCTATTAAAATGTTTATGTATATGTGAATATGTGCCCAGTGCCTGCAGAGGCCAGAAGAGAGTGGCAAGCCACCTGGAACTGTAATGAGGCAGTTGTGAGCCACCATGAAGCAGTAAGTACTCTTTAACTGCTGAACCATCTCTCCAGGTGCAGGGCATCTTTTAAGACGGAATCTTACTGTGAAGCCCCCACCTACCATCAACTCAGAAGTCTCCTAGCTCAGCTCTGACATGATAGGATGATAAACATGAGCCCCCACACCTGGATCCACTGGGCACGATGCTTTGTGCATTTATGAAATAAACATAGTAAACACTCATTTCCTAGCATGTATAGTGAAATAAGGCATCACAGGGTCTGGGAGAACGAGTCAGTTAAGTGCTTGCCACTTGAGCATGAGGACCTATTTTCCATCCCATAGAACCCATGGTTTTTTAGTTTGTTGGTTGGTTTTTGTTTTTGTTTTATAAGGTCAGGTATAGTATCATATGCTTATAATCTCAGTGCAGCAGGGGCAGAAACAGATGGCTCCCTGGGGTTCTCTGGCCAGCCAGCTTCCTCAGCAGACTCCAGGACAATGAGAGATTATGTCTCAAAAAACAAGCCAGATGCCCCTGAGGAGTGACAGTTGAGACTGTCTTCTAGCATCTGCATGCATGTACACACACACACACACACATACACACACACACATCAACATATACATGCACACATCTCAAGAGGCCACACTCAGATGATGAGAACCACATCTTATGGACCTTTGTAGGGTTGGGAAGCTTGGTCTCTAATCCAGAAATGAACCTATACAAGTAAATGAAACCTGGAGCTCTGAGGGGTGACCTGGGTCTGCTTGATGACATTACCGTTACCCTCCCTTTGGCAGGGTCACAGGCACTCTGTGAAAAAGAAGGCTTGAGATGAGAGCCCTGAGGTTTGAATAAGATTTCAGTTGTGGGACTTGAGAATTGGCTCAAAAGTTAAGAGCACTGGCTGCTCTTCCAGGAGATGAGGTTCGACTTACAACACCCATATGGTAGCTTACAGTTGGCTATAACTCCAGTTCCTGGGGATCTGATGCCCTCTTCTGGCCTCTGTGGGCATTGATTAAATGAATTTGGCACACATACAAACAGGCAAAACATACATAGAAGTACACATAAAAATAAAGGAAAAAAATCTTAAATTTCAGTTAAAGTAGATAGACCACAGGCATTAATGGCAGAGAACTTAAAAGAAAGAACAGATTGTGCAACAGAGATAGAACCTGCAGAAGGTGGCACTTGGGAAAAGTAGGACAGAAGGGGCAAGACTGAGTACTGAGTTGAGCACCCAATGCAAACGGCTTTGTTGGCATAGGGAAACTGGTACCTGTGAATGGACGGATGGAATGCTGAGTGAACCTCCTTTCTTCCAGATATTACACTCTGGGGCATGGAGCTGGGCCTTCTGAGCATGCGCAGAGGGGAACTGGCCAGGTTCCTGTTCAAGCCAACCTATGCCTATGGCACCCTGGGGTGCCCTCCCCTCATCCCTCCAAATGCCACTGTCCTGTTCGAGATCGAGCTGATTGACTTCCTGGACTCTGCTGAGTCAGACAAGTTCTGTGCGCTCTCAGCTGTAAGTTCCAGGCCTTGGACTTTCCAGCACTTTCTAAATGGAAGGATGGGATCATATTTGGGTGGCTTTGTTAGAACCCCCACCCTGGGCTCCACCCAGCCTACTGCACAGATATATCTGCTTTCCTCTATCTGCGGTAATGTAAGGTATAAATTAGCAGCTCTATATTAGCTGTTTGCTATTTAATTATCCTTTGCTTAGTTCTCACTACAAGTTGGTGGCTACCTTTCTGGAAGTTAGACACTGGTAGCTTAATAATGAGGGTTATTGAGGCTTGGGAATGTGATAGAGTTCTTGCCTAGAACCCCCCACTAAAGGGCTCTGCCTATGTATGTCAAGTAGTAGAGCGATAATATTAACAAGCCCTCAGTTTTATCCCCAGGACCATAAAAAGTTAGAGAATTGAAAAAGGCTTTGATTGCCAGGCAGTGTTGTTGCATGCTTTTAATCCCAGCACTCAGGAGGCAGAGACAGGAAATCTCTGTGATTTCAAGGCCAATCTGGTCTACATAGTTCTAGGATATCCAGAGCTACACATGTCTCGAAAGAAAGAAAAAAGAAAAAAAAGAGAGAGAAGGCTTTTACTAAGGTGACAGGCTGGCTATGACATGAGAAGCAGGCTGAGACAGTCTCAGAGAAAGTGGGGTATAGAGCTCCAGTTCTCATAACCTGAGTCTTGGCTTTCCTGTGTGACCTCAGGCTTCCTTGCCCATAGAAACAGAGCTTGTAATCCCATCAGCAATATGTGGTGGTAGCTGTGCAGCCATTGCAGGCTTTGCTGCTCCACAAGATTTGGTCTTACACACTAAACTGTCAGGGCCTCAAGTGAATGTCTCACCATTGTCAAATCTTTCTACAGTGTACATGTTCCTGCACTTACCTGGGGTTCTGATTTCCAGGCTCAGGGTAGGGTTCTATGGAGGTTCTAATATGAAGCCAGGATATCAGCATGAGCATGTAGAACCCTCCTGGGCCCTAAGCCAACTAGGACCTTCCAAATTTTTGTTGAGTAATTGGTCTGGGCTTGGCAGTCTCCTTCAGTTTCTGGGGAAATCTGAGAAAGACCACAGCAGCCACTGATATCTGGGCTGCTCTGTAGATGGGGCCATTATAGTGTGCATCTGTGTGGCCTCTGCACACACAAGCAGTAAGTTCATGGTCCAAGAGAGAAATGTTGATGATTGTGCCACTGCGGCTTCTGACTCCATGACATTCCTCTTGTCTCTGCCCTTCAGGAGCAGCAAGAACAGTTTCCACTCCAGAAAGTCCTCAAAGTAGCAGCAACTGAGAGGGAGTTTGGCAACTACCTTTT
Source organism: Mus minutoides (assembly GCA_902729485.2). NCBI lineage: Eukaryota > Metazoa > Chordata > Mammalia > Rodentia > Muridae > Mus > Mus minutoides. Next base: position 1,974,247 of record LR749513.1, on the reverse strand, counting down.
CCGCCAGAATCGCTTCTGTGATGCCAAAGTGAGATACAAGCGGGTAAGAGTGCTATGGAAGTGTGTGTTCCAGAAAACTTAGCTTTTAAATTTTTTTCTTTTTTTTTTTTAAGATTTATTTTATTTTATTATATGTAAGTACACTGTAGCTGTCCTCAGACACTCCAGAAGAGGGAGCCAGATCTCGTTACGGATGGTTGTGAGCCACCATGTGGTTGCTGGGATTTGAACTTATCACCTTTGGAAGAGCAGTCGGGTGCTCTTACCCGCTGAGCCATCTCACCAGCCCCCAGCTTTTAAATTTTTATGTGTATGGCTGTGCAGTCTATATGTATGTCTGCCCGCCACGGGCATGCCTAGGCCAGAAGAAAATGTCTGGTCCCTGGGAATTGATCCTCAGGAACTGTAATTTCAGACAGTTGTGAGATACCATGTGGTGCTGGGATTCAAACCTAGATCTTCTGGAAGATCAGCCAGTGCTCGTAACCTCTGAGCCATCTCTCCAGCCCCAGAAAACCTGAGAACATAAGCTTCATCTGTTTTGCTACTCTTCATGGGCAGCCATTAAGATGATCCACTAAGCTGGGCCTGGTGGTTCATGCCTGTAATCCCAGTCCCTGGGAGGCTGACTGTAGGAGGATTGTGAGTTCCAGGCCTGTTTCTTAGCTTGACACGATCTCAACAAAAAGGGGCTGAGGAGATAGTTCAGTGAGTAAGAGTGCTTGCTTCATAAGCATGAGGATCTGGGTTCAAATCCCAGTGCCCACATAAAATGCTGGCATGGGTGCTGGAAGGATGATTTAACACTGAAGAGAACTTACTGCTCTTACAGAGGATGAGAGCTTGAGTCCCAACATCCACATGGCTCACAGCTGCCTGCAACTCCAATTCTAAGGGATATGGTGTCCTCTTCTGACCTCCATTGGTTCCTGCACGACATTTCACATAGGCATGCACAAACCTTCACACATAAAGGTTTTTTGTTGTTCTTGTTGTTCTTGTTGTTGTTGGGTTTTTTGTTTTTGTTTTTGGTTTGTTTTGTTTTTTGGTTTTTCCAGACAGGGTTTCTCTGTGTAGCCCTGGCTGTCCTGGGACTCACTCTGTAGACCAGGCTGGCCTCGAACTCAGAAATCTGCCTGCATCTGCCTCCCAAGTGCTGGGATTAAAGGCGTGTGCCATCACTGCCCGGTGTTGTTGTTTTTTAAGCCAGGCATGGCCACATATATGCTCAATCCCAATATTGTGGGAGGCCAAACAAGATTGCTGAGACTTGGCTCCAAGTTCAGTGAGAAACCTTGTCTCAAGGAATAAAGTAGAGCAGTGCCTCTCAACCTTCTAATGCTGCAGCCCTTAATACAATTCGTGTGGTGACCCTCAACCATAACATTATTTTAGTTGCTATTTCATGACTCTCAGTTTCCTCCTGTTATAAATTGTAATGTAAATGTGTTTTCCAGTGGTGTTAGGTGACCCCCAAAAGGAGTTTCAGATCACAGATTGAGAGCCATTGAGATAGAGTTATACTGCAGGACATGTGACATTGTCCTCTGCCCATGTATACAGAAAAAAATCCTTATGGTAGAAGGGAATGGCTGAGGGGGTGTTGGGAGTGGGCTGTGTGAGGCAATGTTCTGCATGCTGATCCTTTTGTCTTTTTTTTTTTTTTTTTTTTTTTTTGGTTTTTCGAGACAGGGTTTCTCTGTATAGCCCTGGCTGTCCTGGAACTCTGTACACCAGGCTGGCCTCGAACTCAGAAATCCGCCTGCCTCTGCCTCCCAAGTGCTGGGATTAAAGGCGTGCGCCACCACGCCCGGCTCGTCTTTTTTTTTTTTTTTTTTTTTAAGACTGTCACTCTATAGCCCAGGTTGGCCTCAGGTTCATGGCAGTCCTACCTCAGCCTCTCAAGTGCTGAGGTTACAGGAAGAGGCACAAACCTGGCTCTGTCTGTTGATTCTATTTGTTTGTGTGTCTGTTTAAGACAGAGTCTCACTGTGTAACCTTAGCTGGCTAGTACTTGCTTTGTAGACCAGGCTGTCCTTGAACTCACAGAGATATACCTGTCTCTGCCTCCTGAGTGCTAGGATGAAAGGTGTGTACCCCCATGCCTGGCCTGCCTGTGATCTCTGTGCTGTTTTCCTGGTATATTTGAGTGATGAAGCTTCATTAAGCTCTGCACTTTTTCTTAGTTATGTCCATATGTATTTTAATAATTATCATCCTGGGGAGGTGGGGGAAATAGCTCAGTCGGTACAGAGTTTGAAAGAAAGAATTATGATATGGATTTGATCCTGAGAATCCATATTTAAAATAAAGAAAAAAGGACCAGGTGTGGTAGTACCTACTTGTAATCCCAGTACTGGGAAGACAGAGACAGGCTGGTCCCTGGAACTCCCTGACCAGCAAGCCTAATTCCTTTGGCGAGCTTCAGGCCAGCAAAAGAGGCTGTGTCCAAAAGAACAGGTGAGTGAGTGGCTCCTGAGGATCGATACCTGAGGTTGTCTTCTGGTCTCCACATGCACGTACAGGTACACACCCATGTGTACATCCACACAGACAAACATGCATGCATGTAAATAAAAAAAAAACTACTGCTTCCCAAAATTTTATTAAAATATCCTCCATCCAGCACTACTTCTCTCCAGCTGTAGCTGATTCATTGTGCCATCTGTGGAATTTCCTGTCCCTCTGACTATGGAGACTGGGTCACTCTGTGGCTGGTCAGGTCTCCAGCTATAGGGCTCTGCAGCAAGCAGGTGAGACAGGTCTGTTGTGCTCTCCGCTGTGGAAACAGAACTATTTCACACATCCATTAACAACACTCCACCTGCCCATTCCAGAATCAACAGTCTTTTCGGTTTTATTTCTCCAGTAAACAGACCTGAGCTGGGGATACATCTCGGTTGGCATGCCCGTGAAATCCTGGGTTCCATCCCCAGCACTGTAAAACAGGTATACTCTTTCTTAGATTAGAGACAGGAGAACCAGAAGTTGAAATTCAGACTGCAGATATCACTCAGGAGTTAAGAGTGCAGAAGACCTGAGTTCTTTTTATGTTTGTTTTTGTTTTTGTTTTTTTGAGACAGGGTTTCTCTGTATAGCCCTGGTTGTCCTGGAACTCACTCTGTAGACCAGGCTGGCCTTGAACTCAGAAATCCACCTGCCTCTGCCTCCTGAGTGCTGGGATTAAAGGCGTGCGCTACCACGCCTGGCAAGACCCGAGTTCTATTCCAGCACTCACATCAGGCTGCTCACAGCTGTTTATGACTCAAGCTCCAAGGGCTGCCATCTCTATATGTTATCTCTAGTCTTTACTAGCACCTGCTTTCATGTGCATATACCCACAGACAAGCGCACACATACACATAATTAAACATAAGAAATTGGAGGTCGTTCTTTGCTACATAGTGGGTTTGAGGCCAGCCTGGGCTACATGAGACCCTATCTCAAAGACTAAAAAAGGGAAGCTTAGAGTGGTGGTGCATATCTTTAGTCCCAGTACTTGAGAGGCATAAGCAGGCAGATTGCTGTGAGGTCAGTGCCAGCCTGGTCTACATGTTGAGTAAGTTCCAAGACAACTAGGGCTATATAGAGAAACCCTGTCTCACAAAAAAGCAGATACAGGGTACTGAAAGGATGGGTCAGCAGTTTAGAGCATTCTGCTCCTACTTAGGAACCAAGTTGAATTCACTGCACCATATAGTACCACACAACCATCTGTAACTCATAACTCCAGTTCCAGGGAATCTGATGCCCTTTTCTGATCTCTGGGCACCAGGCATACATGCACACAAACATACAGGCAAAGTATCCATACACATAGAACTAAAAAAAAAAAAAAGTAAAAATTTGTGAAAAGCAGAGACTGGATGTGTTAGCACAAACCTTCAGTCCAAGCTCTCAGGAGGCAGGAGCAGGCAGAACTCTGGGAGTTCGAGGCCAGCCTGGTCTACATAGTGAGTTCTGAGACAGCTGGGGCTGTAGAGAGAGACACTGTCTCAAACCCAAGGGTTTTTTTTTAAATTATGTATATGTTTCTGTGTACGATTATTGGCATTTGAGAGTGCTGGTGCTGATAGAGGCTGGAGGTATGGGACCCCCTATAGCTGGGAATCCTGACAGTGGTGAGCCACCTGATGTGGGTGCTGGGACTCCAGCTTGTCCTTGACTCTTGGTGGGTTTATTGTCCTTTCTCCTTTTGAGGCAAAAGAGTAGAGTATGTTGTCTGCCGATTGTTGTCTGCCTCACTCAGGTTTGCATGTCTTCTCCTGTTATAATCTTTCAAACTGGGCTGGAGAGATGCCTCAGTGGTTAAAAACATGTATTGCTCTTGCAGAGGACCTGAGTTCAATTCCCAGTGCCCACATTAGGCACAAGATCACATGTAACTCCAGTTCCAGGAAGATCTAATGCCCTCTTCTGGCCTCTACAGGCCTTATACTCATGTGCACACATCCCATCCCATGCGGTTTTTTGTTTGTTTTTAAATTTAGTTTCTTGAGACAGAGTTTCTTTGTGCATCCCTGACTGTCCTAAAGCTTGCTCTGTAGACCAGGCTGGTCTGGAACTCAGAGATCTGTTTGGCTCTGCCTCCTGAGTGCTGGGATTAAAAGTATGCACCACCACCTCTTGGCACATGTTTTAGGGTTTCCATTGCTATGAAGAGACACCATGACCAAGGCAACTCTTGTAAAGGACAACATTTAATTGGGGCTGGCTTACAGGTTCTAAGGTTCAGTCCATTATCATCATGGTGTGGGAAGCCTGGCAGCATCCAGGCAGCCATGGCGCAGGAGGAGCTGAGAGTTCTACATCTTGTTCCAAACGCAAACAGAAAAAAGACTGTTTTCTTCCAGGCAGCTAGGAGGAGGGTCTCAAACCCCACCCCCATAGTGACACACTTCTTCCCACAAGGCCACACCTACTCCAGCAGGGCTGCTCCCTGGAGTAAGCGCGTTCAGACTTCCACAGCACATACACATAATTTAAAACAGTGAAAATGAATCTTCAGAAGCCTTCTGACTTTAATATATCAGTGATGTGTTTTGTGAACTAGTTGAGTTCTTTTGTAGATCAGTGGTTCTGTGTGACTTGTAGGGATTTAAGCCTGTCCCTCTTGACTCTTTGCCTTCCCTCCTCTCTCCAGGCCTTGCTGCTGCTCCGCCGACGGTTGGCCATCTGTGAGGAGCAGCACTTGGTAGAAGCTGCTGAGCTTCTAGTCCTCCTTAACCTGTCCTTTGTGTACCTGAAGCTAGACCGACCTGCCATGGCCCTGCGCTATGGGGAGCAGGCTCTGCTCATTGACAAAAAGAATGCCAAGGCCCTCTTCAGGTGTGGACAGGTGAGTTGAGTGTAGGGGGGAGAGGGGCTGGGACAGCAACTCAGTAAAGTGCTTGCCAGGCATTCTCTAGAACCCACAGTGCTGGACTCCAGCACTGGGGAGGCAGTGACAGCTAGACAGTTAGATCCTTTGGGTTCACTGGCTAGTCAGCCTAGATGAATTGGGGAGCCCTGGGTCCCAAAGAAGACTTTATGTTGAAAAGTAAGGTGGGCTGTTCCCAAGAAGGAAGCCAGGCATGCCTCTGGTCTCCATCTACATGTGCACTCCTATACAGAGCAGAGGTCTCACTTGGGCTACTACTACAAATGCTAATCCTCTAATGTCTTGTCCTTTCTTCATAGGCTTGCCTCCTCCTAACTGAGTATGAGCAGGCCCGGGATTTTCTAGTGCGAGCTCAGAAAGAGCAGCCCTGCAACCATGACATCAATAATGAGCTGAAAAAGCTTTCCAGGTGAGAGCCATGGGCAGAAGTGTGACCAGAGGCACAATGAGAGATGGCTGTGAGACTTACAGTCAACCAGCCATCTGGATAGAGTACAGACAAGGAATGCTGCCCCAGACTGGCTCAGAGCAGCCATCGCACCTGCAGTCCTTTGCTCATTGTCCTAAACTGGCTGTTCCTGTGTGAGGGAGCTTCACTTCTGAGCATCTCCCTCCTTCCTGTTGTGCCACCCTGAAGATCAGCTCTCCCTAGAGAAGTCAGCTTATGCAACTCTTATGTGTATATTTGCAAGAGTGTGTGTAGGCCAGAAAACAACCTTGAGTGTGTGCCTGGGGTCCAACAGTTAGATTGGGCTGGTGGCTAGTCTGTAGGTCCTCCTCTTTCTGTCCACTGCTACCCTATTCCCCACCCCACCCCATGCTGGAACTATAGACACATTTCTTTTTTTTTTAATTTTTTAAAAAAGATTTATTTTATTTATTATATGTAAGTACACTGTAGCTGTCTTCAGACACTCCAGAAGAGGGCGCCAGATCTCATTACGGATGGTTGTGAGCCACCATGTGGATGCTGGGATTTGAACTTATCACCTTCGGAAGAGCAGTCGGGTGCTCTTACCTGCTGAGCCATCTCACCAGCCCCTATAGACACATTTCTAACCACTGAGCCTGGTTCTTACATGGTGCTGAGGATCCAAATTTGGGTTCTCAGTTTCCCAACTGAGCTATGTCTGTAGTCCCCAGGCAAGAAGACTACAAATGCCAGACCTTCTAGGGTCTGAGTAAGGTATTCTATATCCTAGGTTCAAAAACCAAAAGGTTGGTGAGCTTAGAGCGCTAGCCATTGTGATCCTTAGGACCTACATAGTGGAAGGAGAGAACTGGCCTGCAAATTGTCCTCTGACCTCCATGCATAGTATGCGCATGTACAGAATAAATAAATGTACAAAATCCTTTTTAGATCTCCCACAATAAAGTCTTGAATCCCAACACTCAGGAGGCAAAGGCAGGTGTAAATCTCTGAATTCAAAGCTATCCTTGTCTATAGAGTGAGTTCTAGGACAGCCAGGGCTGCCCCTTGCCTTTAAAAACCAAAATTAATTAATTGTAAAAAAAAAAAAAAAAAAAAAAAAAAACGGGCTGGTGAGATGGCTCAGCGGGTAAGAGCACCCGACTGCTCTTCCGAAGGTGATAAGTTCAAATCCCAGCATCCACATGGTGGCTCACAACCATCCGTAACGAGATCTGGCGCCCTCTTCTGGAATGTCTGAAGACAGCTACAGTGTACTTACATATAATAAATAAAATAAATCTTTATAAAAAAACAAAACAAAACAAAACAAAAACCGTACTTAAGATTCTACCTATCCTCAAAATCACTTGAGACTCCTTGTTTTGATGAAACCTTTTTAGAACCACAAATGAACTGATTCTGTACGGCTCATTCAAGTGAGGAAGACATTAATCTTTTAGAAATAGAAGTTTTGGAAGGTCACTAAGATAATTCAATGGGTAAAGTCTTGAGCTGCCAAGTCTTATGACCTGAGTGTTCATTCTTAGAACCCATACGATAGGAGAAGACTGATTTCTACAAGTTGTTCTCTGAACTTCACAGACACCCCTCCCTCAACACATACATTAATAAATGTAATTATAAAAAGAAAAAAGCTTTATAAAAATGTTACTTTTTCTGCTTAAAGAAGCTGTGTTTGTTGTAGAGAACCTGAAAATTACTTCCCGTAAGTTCTAGGATAGCCACCATTTTTCCTGTGTATTTTTCTCCCGCCTTGGTGAGTTTCTCTTCATAAGGTCAAGCATTCCGTCACCGTTGCTGTGGGTGTGCATCCTTTTCATTTGATGCAGTCTCTTTGCTACTTCCTGTCTGGTGTGAAAAGTATCCTCTCAGGTTAGATAACAAATTTGGGGGCAATCTGACCATTTTTTTTTAGGAGGAAAGATGTCAAAATGAGTTGGACAACATGTAGGAAAAAGGATATTTAGCAGGTCTTGGCCTGAGCCCACTAACAGTAGCCTTTGCCTTCCCAGCTGCTATCTTTCCAAATGATGGCCTTGTGTCCAGGACCTTTGTCAGTGGGCTTAGCCTTGTCTGCCCCGGCATCTCTCCAAGGTGTTATCTTTCTTCATTGACAGCCAGTGCTGACTTTTTAGTGGCTGTAACCAGAGAATTCCAGCCACCAGATGTCACCTCCTGCCAACTTAAAAAACTTGCCTTTCTCTCCACAGCCACTACAGGGACTATGTGGACAGAGAGAGAGAGATGTGTCACCGGATGTTTGCTCCCTGTGGAAGCGGCTCTTCAGTGGGAGGAAACTGAAGGTACTCAGATGGCTGGGCATTCATCAAAAGATTCAGGGTTCTATCCATTGGGGAAATGCTCCTCCTCTGCAAGGCTTGGTGACCAGTGGCTCTCGCTCACCACTGAGAACAGTGTAGGACAAAATCCACTATGGGGGCTGTCTTAGTCAGGGTTTCTATTCCTGCACAAACATCATGACCAAGCAGCAAGTTGGGGAGGAAAGGGTTTATTTGGCTTACACTTCCATACAGCTGTTCATCACCAAGGAAGTCAGGACTGGAACTCAAGCAGGTCAGGGAGCCGGAGCTGATGCAGAAGCCATGGAGGGATGTTCTTTACTGGCTTGCTTTCCCTGGCTTGCTCAACCTGCTCTCTTATAGAACCCAAGACTGCCAGCCCAGGGATGGTCCCACCCACAAGGGGCCTTTCCCCCTTGATCACTAATTGAGAAAATGCCTCACAGCTAGATCTCATGGAAGCTCCTTTCTCTGTGATAACCCAGCTGTGTCAAGTTGACACCAAAACTAGCCAGTACAGGGGCTTCCCACAGAGTGGGTCACTGAAGGAGGAGCACTTGGAGCTTACATTCATGTTTGGGAGGTCCTGAGCTCTCCCATTCAAAAACTTTTTCATACTTTGTGAAATTAAACTCTTCCTCAAAGTTTCTTAGAACTGAAGTCATTGGTGTGACACTTTAGCTGGACTTGAAAGAAAATTTGAGTTTCTTTGTTACTATGTTTTGGAGATAATTGCATGTAGTCGAGGCTGGCCTGGAATTCACTATGTATCTTAGAATGACCTTGAACTTCTGATCCTCCTGACTCTACCAGCTGAGTACTAAAATTACAGGTTTGTGCCATCATCAGAGTCTGAGTAATGTATTACTAGGTATGGAACCCTGGGCCTGTGCGCCCAGTAGGCAGGCACTCTGCTCACCAGGCTGCATGCTTAGCCTGGGGTGTGTGTGTGTGTGTGTGTGTGTGTGTGTGTGTGTGTGTCCCTCAAGAGTGATAGGATTAAGCACTCAGGAGGCAGAGGCAGGTAGATATTTGTGAGTTCAAAAAAAGAGTAGTACGCCATTCTGTCTAGCTGCAGGCCGTGTGTGTGTGGGGGGGATGAGCACAGCAACCTCACATATGCTAGGCAAATGTAGACAAGTGCTCTGTCACGGAACATCTCAGGCTTTTTCTAATCTAGGCTTTCCCAAGAACTAGGAAGACTCCAACCTCAATTTACCTCAAACTCGTTACTAAAGAAGGCAAAATCCCTGTGTCAAGGAGTTGGGCTGGGTTGTGCTTTTTCAGTTCTGCTACTAGAATTCAAAGTTTGAAGATAGGGAGAGCTGAAGGATCAGAACGTGGCATTACCCAAGAAAACCTTTCAGTCTGTTCTGCTATTACTTAAGAAAATTAATGGGAACAAATTCACCTGCCTTAAAACACCCATTCAAGCAGGCCGAGAGCCCCATTCTCCTGAGAGGTCAGATAAGGAAGGAGGAGGAAGCAGCTGCTGGGCTGGCTCTCCTGGTAAATCCTGCCTTTATTGTCCCTTGTATCTGCAAAAAACAGGGCTTGAGAGGAGGTGTCATGAAAGGCCCGTTCATCCATGTGCTCAGGCAGGTTCTGGAGTGCTTCTGTCTGCTTGGCAGATGCCCCTGCAGGTGTGACTTTTAACTCCATCCTCTGAGTCTTGCAGGGGAACTTCTGAACTAAGCTGCAACCAGAGGACCTCTTGTGATTTGGCTCTTGTCACATTCAGTAGAGACATATGACATCTGTTTCCCAGATCTGTGTGTGTAAGGATCTGTGTGGCTGCATGTCCCCTTCCCTCCCCTCCCCGTCTCTCTGTGTGTATGTTTGTGTGTGTGTCTTTTGCAAGTGTCTCCCAATGGGTTCTGGAGATTCAACTGAGGTCATCACACTTTCACTACAGGTGCCTTTACCCACTGGACTGTCTTGCCTGCCCACTGGCCAGTGATTTTACTTTTTGTTGTTGATGATGTTGTTGTTTTTCTAAACTAAAGCGACTTAAGGAAGAGTTTATTTGGGGCTTACAGTTTGCGAAGTTTTAGAGTTCATAGCCATCATGGTGGGAAGCAAGTGGCAAGCGGGGTGGTGCTATAGTAGCTGAGGACTCACATTTTGGGGGTTTTTTTGCTTTGTTTTTTTCAAGACAGGATTTCTCTGTAGCTCTGGCTATACTGGAACTCACTCTGTAGACTACACTGGCCTCAAACTCAGAGATGCACCCACCTCTGCTTCTCTGGTGCTGGGATTTTAATCCTTTAGGCGGGCACTACCACTGCCTGGCTAGAGCTCAACATTGTGATCCACAAGCAGGAGACACATAAAAGACAGACAGACTGAGAGTATGTATGTGCACTAACTAGGAATGCTGTGAATCTGTTGAGACCTCAAAGCCTGTCCCCAGCGAGGCACTTCTTCCATTAGGCCACATCTCCTAATCTTTCCCAAACATTTTCACCAATTGGGGACCAAGAACTCAAACATATGAGCCTGTGAGGGCCATTCTCATTCTAAGTACCATAGTTTGTTTGTTTGTTTGTTTGTTTGTTTGTTTGTTTGAGACAGGATCTCCCTGGCCGTCCTAGCATTCACTGTGCAGACCAAGTTGGCCTCAGACTTGCAAAGATCCACCTGCCTCTGCCTCTCTGCCTCTCTGTCCCTGCCTCTCAAAATCATGTGGACTCCATGTTATTATATATAATATGGAGGCAGTAGAGGGGTAAGTGGGTACCTAGCAGGCCCATGCCAAGGTGTTACCCTGAGAAATCACACCATGCGACAGACCTGATAGATGGAGAGTTTATTGTAGGAGAAAGGGAGTGAGGAGTAGAGCGTTGTTCAGCTTCTGTGTATCTGTGTGCTTTCCACTGTTTTTGTTGGTTAAGACCAGCCTTAGTCCATGGTAATTTGATAGGGTGCATAGGATTATTTCAATCTTCTTGTATCTGTTGAGGCCTGCTTTGTGACCAATTATATGGTCAGTTTTGGAGAAGGTACCATAAGGTGATGAGAAGAAGGTATATTCTTTTGCTTTAGGATGAATGTTTTATAGATAGCTGTTAGATCCATTTGGTTCATAACTTCTGTTAGTTTCACCATGTCTTTGCTTAATTTCTCTTTCCATGATCTGTCCATTGCTGAGAGTAGGGGGTCTCCCACTATTCTTTTGAGTTTGATGAAAGATTACTTTCTTGCTTTTTTCTAGGGTGTAGTTTCCTTCCTTGTGTTGGTGTTTTCCATCTATTACCCTTTGTAGGGAGTCATGGAAAGATACTGTGTAAATTTGGTTTTGTCATGGAACATCTTGTTTTCTCCGTCTATGGTAATTGAGAGTTTTGCTGGGTATAGTATCCTGGGCTGGCATTTGTGTTCTCTTAGGGTCTGTATGACATCTGCCCAGGATCTTCTAGCTTTTCATAATCTCTGGAGAGAAGTCTTGTGTAATTCTGATAGGCTGCCTTTATATGCTACTTGACCCTTTCCCCTTACTGCTTTTAAAGTTCTTTGTTTAGTGCATTTGGTGTTTTGATTATTATGTTACAGGAGGAATTTCTTTTCTGGTCCAATCTATTTGGAGTTCTGTTGGCTTGTATGTTCATGGGCATGTCTTTAGGTTAGGGAAGTTTTCTTCTATAATTTTGTTGAAGATATTTACTGACCCTTTAAGTTGTGAGTCTTCACTCTCTTTTATACCTATTATACTTAGGTTTTGTCTACCCATTGTATCTTGAATTTCTTGGATGTTTTGGGTTAGGAGCTTTTTGCTTTTTGCATTTTTTTGACAGTTGTGTCAGTGTTTTCTATGGTATCTTCTGCACCTGAGATTCTCTCTTCTATCTCTTGTATTCTGTTGGTGATGCTTGCATCTGTGACTCCTGATCTCTTTCCTAGGTTTTCTATCTCTAGAGTTGTCTCCCTTTGTGATTTCTTTATTGTTTCTAGTTCCATTTTTTGATCCTGGATGGTATTGTTAGTTTCCTTCGCCTATTTGAGTGTGTTTTCCTGTAATTCTTTAAGGGATTTTTGTGTTTCCTCTTTAAGTACTTCTAGCTATTTATCTGTGTTCTCTTGTATTTCTTTAAGGGAGTTATTTATGTCCTTCTTAAAGTCCTCTATCAGTATCATGAGAAGTGATTTTAGATCTGAATCTTGCTCTTCCTGTGTGATGGTTTATCCAGGACTTGCTACGGTGGGAGAATTGGGTTCTGATGATGCCAAGTAACTTGCCTTCTGCCATCTGATTATTTCTAGTGCTACTTGCCCTCACTATATCTGCCTGGAACCTGTCCTTTCTGTGATCCTGGTTGTTTCAGAACTCCTCAGAGTTCAGCTGTCTCTGTGATTCTGGGATCCTGGGATCCTGAGATCCTGGGTGTGTCAGAGCTCCTGTGAGTCACGTTGCCTGTGGGACCCTGAGATCCCTATGTGACCAAGCTCCTGTGATTATGGGCATGTTAGAGCGCCTAGGAGTGGAACAACTTCTGGGTATTGTGGGACTGACTGTGGAGTTCTCGCCCAAGGTCTGCTCAGGGCACCTCTAATCCTATGATCCAGGGTGTGTTAGAGCACCTGGGAGGGAGTGGCTATTTCTTGGGTGTTATGGAACTGTCTTCGGAGTTCATGCCCAAGGTCTGCTCAGGGCACTGACCCAGACAGGAAGGAACTGGTGCCACTGGTTGGGCAGAATTCCTGGGTGCCTGGGTTCCGCTGGTCCCAGTTACTTCCTGTGTTGGAGCAGATGTTGTGTTCTCCTCACCTCTGATCCTGTGATCCTGGGAGTGTTGACTGCAGCCTTAACACATCATAAGCCTTGGTGCTATCTCTTCCTCCCTTACTAACTGCATTCCCACTGTCAGACACTTTTCCAAGATGATGATCACAGTGATTCTGATGCCTTTGCTTCCAGAAAGACTGTGTTCTGTGCACTGCTCCAGGTGAAACTAATAGTAACTGTTTGTGTGTGTATCATTCCTGAAACTTTTAATTGCCCTTTCCACTAAATGAACTGTACTGTTGGCCTGTATCGTATGTATCATACTGGTCTGGGCACCCTCCTCTCTTCCTCACCCCCTTCCCTCCCTCTCTCTGTCTCTCACTCATGCTCACAGCTCATTTAGAGGCTAAAAGTCAACAACCAACATCAAGGATCTTCAATTGCTCTCCAACTACCCCGCCCCTTTTTTGAGATAAGTTCTCTTACTATGTATCCCTGGTGGACCTGAGTCTGTCTCTAAACCAGACTGACTACCTGTCTCTGTCTTCCAGGCTCTGAGAGTAAAGGTGTGCTCTACCAGGTCACACTCTGCTGTTTGTTTGTTTGTTTGGTTGGTTTTTGAGACAGGGTTTCTCTGTGTAGCCTTGGCTGTCCTGGAACTCACTCTGTAGACCAGGCTGGCCTCGAACTCAGAAATCCGCCTGCCTCTGCCTCCTGAGTGCTGGGATTAAAGGTGTGCGCCACCACGCCCGGCTTCACACTCTACTTTTTGATTGATTGTTTTGTTTTTCTAGATGGGGTTTCTCTGTGTAACATCCCTGAGTGTCCTGGAACTTGCTTTGTAAAACAGGCTGGCCTTAACTCACAGAGATCCATCTGCCTGTGCCTCTGCTTCCCCAGTGCTAGGATTTAAGATGCCACCACACCCAGTTCTATCTTATTTTTTGAAGATGGTCTTTCATTGAACCTGGAACATGCCACTTCAGCTATGCTAGCGGACTAGTGAGCCCCGGGATCTTCCTGTCTCCACTCTCCAACTTTAGGATTCCAAGCTTCCTGATCTCAGGGAAGTTCTTCACTAGCCGAGTGAATCTGTGTTAAAGCTCTGTGGGGCCAGTGAAATGACTCAGCACATGGAGAGGCTTGTGGCCTGATAACTTGAGTTTGCTCCCCAGGACCCACGAGGTAGAAGGACAAAGTGGATTTTCTGACATAGACACACACTGTGACTGAGGCATACCCATACCCACTCCCATATCTCCTCATCCCTTTTGTAGAACTTCCTTCCTGGAAATTTGGATTTTCATAGCAGTCTGTAAGATGGTTGATTCTGTAAGCTGAGGCCCAGCTGGCATCACAACCTCTTTTATTTCCTCAGCCAAAGCAACCTGAATTCCTTTTCTTGTTCCTTTCCTTTTCTAGTACCTTAGGGCAACTTTGGACATTGTCTGCATAAGATAGGAAACAACTATGAAAATTTTTTGCATATATATTTGTATGTGTAGGTTCACAGAGTGTGAGGGCCACAGGTCAGCCTCAGGTGGCACCCACCATTTTATTTGAGACAAGATCTTTCATAGGCCTGGAGTTTCACAGTTAGGATAGAGTGGCTTCCAGTGAGCCCCAGGGGCCTGCCTGTTCATCTTTACAGCAATGGAATTATAGGCATATGCAACCATTCTAGACTTTTTTTTTTTCTCCTCGTTCTGGTCAGCCTTGCTCACTCTGGTCTGCTCGCTTGCTCCGGCCGCCCCCGCTCGCTCAGGTCGGTCCCACTTGTTCTCTCCGGTCCAAGGATTCGTTTATTATTATTATTCATAAGTACGCTGTAGCTGACTTCAGACGCACCAGAGGAGGGCGTCAGATCTCATTACGGGTGGTTGTAAGATACCATGTGGTTGCTGGGATTTGAACTCATCACCTTCGGAAGAGCAGTCGGGTGCTCTTACCCGCTGAGCCATCTCACCAGCCCCCATTCTAGACTTTTTTTAAATGTAGGTTCTGGGGATTGAATGCGTACAAGGTGAATGCTTTACCAACTCGCTCCCTAGCCCTGTTTGTGTATTTTTAAGGTAGAGCTATAGGCAAGTGTGGGGCATGCCTTCAAGGCCAGCCTGATCTACTGAGCAAGTTTCAGGACAGACAGGGCTTCACAGAGGAAACGCTGTCTGGAAGGGATGGAGGGGGAGAGTCTCCATATAGCCCACCCAGGGTGGAACTTGTAAGTCTCCTGCAGCTGCCTCCCAAGTGCGCTAGGCTTTCAGATGTGTACTGACAAACCTGCTTTAACATGTTAACCTTTTTATGTCTAAGGAATGTTTTAGTAGGTCTTTACCCTTGAGTTAGCATATAACTAACTGAGTATAGACTTTAGGGTGAGAGAAGAATGCTCCTTCTCCTTACAACAGCCCCAAATTTACACCTAACTTATTAGGCTCTATCTCTAGGAGAGAGCCACCACTCCCAGACACTCAGTTAACTGCCCCTTCACCTTCCCTTAGTGATTCCTTTGGGCTGTGCCCCACATGAGCATCTCTTTAATAGCCAAGGTATCCTTTGTCCTTCTACCTACCAATATGGCCATGGCATTTGCCATTACTCCTAAGTCAATATCCCAAACGTGGAGTTTCACAAGCTACTCTGACCATCCATCACTGCTAGAAACACAGCACACACTTCCCCTCATGGCCTAGGGCTTAACAGACATTGGTCTGTCGGGGATGGGCAGAGGAAATGGTCCCAGGCCAGATTTAAGATCTGTTCCCATATGACAGTCAGGTAAAGGGGGATGAACACTTTACAAATTCTGCCTTATCTACAGAGAAATCTCCAGAACAGTCAGGGTTTTACAGAGGAAGCACTGTCTTGAAGGGCGAAAAAAAGAAAGACACTCAGTCATTCATTCCCATGCATGTCTTTCTGTCACAGTCCCTAACCCCTGGAACTGCTGAGTTCATGTCAGATAGCTCTCAGTAGATAGTTCATCCTCAGGCATTCCCCTAAGTACTCTATCTGGAAGATAAGGACCATTCTTTGCAAATTTTCTGCCCTTGCCTGGGATGTTTTTTATGTGTTTTGGCTTGATGGCCTGTTAGCTGCTGAGCCATATTGCTTCTCCTCCCCTCCTCGCCTCCCCCACTTTATGTGTCTGGATGCTTTGCCTGCATGAGTCTGTACTAGGTGTGGGCAGTGCTCTCGGTGCCCTGAGTTACAGACAGCTGTAAAAAATGAAAATGGCCTACCTTGGTTTTTGTTTGTTTGTTTGTTTTTGTTTTTGTTTATAGCTGAGATGGTTTCTGTGTGAATATAATCACTAAATACCAATTGGGAAAGGTCAGATAATTTTTCTTGTTTTCAGTGTAGTTCCAGGGACAGGGACTGATGACCTGTGGGAAAAAGCAGAGGGCTGTTTGTGGTTTGTGGTGGGGAGCCAGGATAAAGAGTTTCCTCACAGATCTTCCTGCATCCAAGCATTCTTCCATGTTTGCAGTGCTCTATGGTGTCTGTAAACCCACTTAGCTCACCCAGCATTAGTATAGGAAGGAGATGAGCATTTCTGTCTCATAAGCTGGGGAAGGATGGAGCTCTTAATTCTGTATCTTTCCCCTGTGGAGTCTTGGTGTGGGTGTGTGAGCACTGTGATTGCTTTTGTTGGGCGTAATGTAGTTGGAATGTGGCCACTATGTCCCCTCTTGTGTTAAATGTGAAGCAAGCTCTCTTCTCTGCTCTCCATTCTTTTTTATAGATTTTTAAAAAATTTTTATTTATATGCCTACACTGTAGCTGTCTTCAGATGCACCAGAAAAGGGCATCAGATCCCATTACAGATGGTTGTGAGCCACCATGTGCTTGCTGGAAATTGAACTCAGGACCTCTGGAAGAGCAGTCAGTGCTGTTAACCTCTGAGCCATCTCTCCAGTCCTGCTCTCCATTCTTAAGGGAAGCCAAAGCCTTTGGGCCACAGAATTAAAAGTATTGAGCCAGGGACTGACAAGGTAACTCAGTGGGTAAAGGTACTTGCTGTCAAGCCTAATAACCTGAGTTCAGTCCCTAAATACACATGGTAAAAAGATAGATTTGACACCCATGGGCTGTCCTCTGACTAACATATATACAGTGACACTCAACAGAAGGATTGAGCTATGTGGCCAGCTGGCCCTGATAAAAGAGTATCTGTGTGTATATGCATACAAGATAAATCAGAGGTCAACACTAGGTGGCTTCTTTCTTTCTTTATTTATTTATTTTAAGGGTTTTTTTTTTTTTTTTTGGATTTTTCCAGACAGGGTTTCTCTGTATAGCTCTGGCTGTCCTGGAACTCACTCTGTAGACCAGGCTGGCCTGGAACTCAGAAATCCGCCTGCCTCTCAAGTGCTGAGCCATCTCACCAGACCACTAGGTGGCTTCTTGTAACACATTCCTGAACCTTTTTTGAACAAGACTTCTTAGTGAACATGAAGTTTGCCAGTTTGCTTAGGTTGCTGGTCAGCAGGCTAAGGGATCTTCCTGGTTTCACATCCCCAGCCCAGCATTGGGGTTATAACACAATTGGCTCTCCATGATTGGATTTGCATTTTGCTATTGTTGATGTTGGGGTTTTGTTTGTTTGTTTGTTTGTTTTTCCAAGATGGGAACTCACTGTGTAGCTCTGGCCAGCTTTGAACTCAACTCCTTGTGAATACTGTGATTAAAGGTATCATGCTAAGCCCTGTGCTTGGCTTTCACATGACAACTGGGTTCTTTAAGCTGTCTCTGCAGCTCCTGGGAAAAGAGTATCTTAATGGGATTTTTTAAAAACCATGTTTTCTGGGAAGTCACAGGAGGCCCATAAGGAAGTGGGGCAGGCTGTGGAGAAGGCATTGGAAACCAAGATCCAGGAATTTGGTCCTGGATCAGGAGTCAGCTGAGAGAGCACAGGAGCAACGGGCCTCAGAAGTCTTGGGACACAGTGTTTAAGAACAGCCCCCCAACATCTAGGCCCAGGACAGTTACCAAGCAAGTCCCCAGATGATCGTAATTGTTTGGTGTTTGTAGTGTGTGACTGAATTTATCTGGGGAGTCTATTTGATCTTTCTTTCCAGAGAAAGAGGAAGCCCTCAGAACCAGCATGCAGTCTGTGAAGATACTCAGTGCATCGGGTTAGGTGCTGGCATCCCAGACAGATACCTTGTTTAAATGTGCTTTGAAACTTAATATGGGATTCATTCTCCTGACTTCCTATCTTCACAGTTTTTTGATGACTGTGGAGTCTCATTTTCCCCAGGATGTCAAGCCAGTCTGTCCTTCCTACTCCTGTTGCTGAGGGAGGGCTGTTCAGTTTAAGCTGTTAAACACAGCTCTTGATCTTCTGCACTGCTGTGAGCTGCCTTTCTGCCTGCTCAGGAGGTGCCTCTGAAGCCAGCCCTTTGTTGTCTGACTATAAATACCTCTGCTCAGGTAGCTCCTGTTTCATGATAGCCCTTTCCTGAAAAGGCATTTCCTCTGTAGGGTGTCTTTGGCCTCTCACCTCTTCCACATCCTCTCTTGGCAGTGGTCAGAGGCCCTTAGCCTGCTTCCTGCTGAGATGTGCTTTAGTGGATTCCATGCTCTTTGTAGGTGAGGGATCAATGTGGCTATTATTATCTTGGAAGCTAGCTAGGTTCCCTTTTTCATCTACAGAGTGAGCAAGTGCAGAAATGCCCTCTGTTTCATTCCAGGGTCCAGAAGTGAGAAACAGATAGCCAATTGTAGTCCTCTGGCTGTGAGATTAGCCAAGTCATTTCAGCCCTTCTAGGCCTCAGTGGAGTTGTCTTATGTGGGTTGTTAGGTTATGCTTCATTAAGAAAATTAAATGTTTGCTTACCCTGGAATCAAAACTGCTGGGTAGCCAAGGATGACCTTGAATTCCCAATCCTTTTGCTTCTATTGACCATGTTCTGAGATTACAGGCATGCCTGGCTCATGTGGTGCTAAGGATGGAGCCCAGGGCTTTGCTTTTGCTAGGCAAGCACTGAGTCAACTGAGCCTATTTCTAATTTCTTGGGTTCCTGCCATTGAGCATATGATTCAGAGCACCTAGTTGGTTAAAAAGTATCCAGGGAAACTGAAAGAAGGGACCCAAGCAATAAGAATAACAGATCATCTTGCCTTCTGAGTGGAATGATGAGAAACCCCTCCCCATTCCCAGAGTTTGCCTTTAGCCCTGTGGACATGGACTATGTACACATGACTTTAGGTTACAGCTACTATTGATTTTACTCAAAATGTTTGTGTGGGGATATTATTTTAAAAACAATATGGCAGGGGGGTTACCTTGCAGGCCCATGCCAAGTTATTCTCCTGGGAAATCATGCTATGCAACAGACATGGTATAAAGGAGGCTTATTAGGGGGAAGGGAAAGGAGTGTTGGCCTAGAGAAGGGGTAGAGACAGATAGATGGGAGCAGGGCCATGAGGACAGAGAAGGACAAAAAGAACAGAAAGGGGATGGAGAAAGACCAGCTGGGGACATGTGGGAACAGAGAGAGAACTGGGTGGGGAGCTGTCCTTCTATATGCTGTCTGCACCAGGCAACAGCTGATGACTTAAGCTATTGCTAGGTCCCTTGGGAAGAACTTAGCAGAATTGCCTGTAAGCCAACATTCTTCCCTTTTTGTTTAATTAAAAATGAGGAACTAGGAAGGGGCAATGGTGGGGCAGGAGTGAGGCCAGTGTGTTCTTTAGACCACTTCCTGCTGACTGGGGGGATGGCTTTAGGAATTCTACTGGTCAAGTCCTGGGTGAGCTGGCTGTTTCACTGCTGTCCAGGATCTGTGAGAATATCTATGGCTAGGAAAATGTAGGCCTGGTTGAAGCAGACAGACCACCCTAGTGCTGTCCTGGATGCAGATTTCAAGGAAACACCTAGATTTGTCAGGATACTGCAACACATGTACATGTTAGAAGCAGAAGATAAAGTTACATAGGTTAGGGTGAAAATTTTTTTTTTTCTTAGATGTACATTTGAAACTTTAGGCCCATGATCTTGGTAGTTGAAAGGGAGAGGAATGCCAAAGCCTGACATCAGGGAAGAGATCCCATCCTCTGGAATAGGAAATAGGTGGAAAACCTGGGCCATTGGTTTACCAAGTACTTATCTGGAAGTCCATTTGGCCCATGAGAGATGAATCTGAGTGGATTTTCTGAAACTTACAGGAATCTTTTTTTTTTTTTTTTTTTTTTTTCCGAGACAGGGTTTCTCTGTGTAGCCCTGGCTGACTTGGAACTCAGTTTGTAGACCAGGCTGGCCTCGAACTCAGAAATCCGCCTGCCTCTGCCTCCCAAATGCTGGGATTAAAGGCGTGCACCACCACCGCCCAGCACAAGAATCTTTTTAAGTTTACAAAAAGATATATTTGTTAAAAGCATGAGCATCTTTAAGGTGAGCTAAGGGAAATTAGAAACCTTCCTTGGAGAAGAAGGGGTAAAAAACACTCAGCTGGTCTTGATTTTTCTATATGACTCCAGACTGTGAAAGAGGGGCTTCTTTCCTCTCTCCAGAAGACTGAATGTATATAAATTTAGCATAATGAGAAACACTTTTAAATCTATACTTAAAAGACAACCAATGGAAACTTAAATTCCTGAGCTTAGAACTATGATAGTGGATCATGCAGTGTATTAATAACTTATTATGTTAAAGCTCTGAACTATCGAAGTCCTAACACAACAGTAGCATAGCAAGGGAAAATATCAGGCCCTTTTCGTTCCTTTTATGTACTTTAAATCACTTCTTATCACCTTTTAGGATTTTACTTGTATTTACCAACCTTAAAACATCTTCTTAAACTCTAAAACATTTTTTTATATCCTTATAACTTAAGCTTTCATATCCTCAGACCTTATATAAACTTTACATCTTTTTGTATTCAATTATTTACCACAATGCACGGGTGGTTGATCATTGGGGGCAGTCACTGCCAAGTGAGTTCCTTTAAATAAATAAAAAGTTATATATGAAACCTGTTTACTTTTTTACATAAAATTTGTGAGCAAGGCAAACCTGTTTGCTTTTCTGAGAAGAGATCTGGTAGTCTTAAGTAGTTAATGAATTGACAAATGGACTAACCCAGTGGTGATTACCTTGGGGTAAGGATCTGGTTGCTCTCTAGCTGCCAGGCTACAGTTAGCTTTAGCTATCAATGTGATCAGAGACCTTAGAAGGATAAACAATAATCTAAATGCCTTATGTTAATTAAAACGGCAGAGATTAGCCCATAGTCCATTACCTAGACAGTTGTTCCAGGTTCCTGTGGTCTCCATGGCAACATGGGCAGAGGAAAGTCTTGGTCATCAGGACTAGAAGATGAGAGGTTTTTTCCTGTGGAGTAGGAAGATGACCTCACCTTATCTTAGGCAACATGAGACAACTCTGGCAGCAGGCAAGGAACTGGGGCAGTCTCACCCCATGGTTGGTGTACCACAGTCTAGGTAAAGCCCTTTGTTGCTGTGCCTCTGTCTTCTTGAAGATCTTAAAGGGGTGTTACTGTTAGGACTTGGAGTTTCTGTTATAGTAAGTTTAAATACTTACTATCGCTGACAGTTCTGAGGGTGAGTACCTACTAAGCATGTTTGAGTGAAACTGCCTTCTAGCTATTTGCACTAACTTGTGCCTTGTAAACACAAAACAAGAGGGGAAGCAAAGCTCAATTGTGAAATTAACTACATCAGTTCTTTGCATGACTTAAACATATATTTCTAAACATACTAAAGAATTTCATTATTTATATGGTTACTATCAACTTGCATTTCTTAATTATAAGAGCTTTTTTGAGACAAGAATGTTAGGTCCAATCCCTGTTAGGTGTGAGCCTTAAAAATCACTTCTTTTTTCTACTTTGAGACAGGGTTTCTCTGTATAGCCCTGGCTGTCCTGGGACTCTCTCTGTATACCAGGCTGGCCTCAAACTCAGAAATCCGCCTGCCTCTGCCTCCCCAAGTGCTGGGATTAAAGGTGTGCGCCACCACTGCCCGGCAAAAATCACTTTTGAATTAAAGCTACTCTAGAATCAAAATAAAACTTTATGATCTATAAACATAGTACATAAAGAACACTGGGAACCTTTTGACATTTTTTTTTAAAGATTTATTTTATTATATGTGAGTACACTGTAGCTGTCTTCAGACACTCCAGAAGAGGGAGCCAGATCTCGTTATGGATGGTTGTGAGCCACCATGTGGTTGCTGGGATTTGAATTTATCACCTTTGGAAGAGCAGTCGGGTGCTCTTACCCGCTGAGCCATCTCACCAGCCCCCCCTTTTGACATTTTTATGGGTAGATCATTATAGAATATTAACAATTTTCTACGTGATATTTCTTTTTAAAAATATTTATTTATATATTTATTTATTTGTTTTTTTTTTGTTTTTTTTTGTTTTTGTTTTTTTGTTTTGTTTGTTTTGTTTTTTTGAGACAGGGTTTCTCTGTGTAGCTCTGGCTGTCCTGGAACTCACTTTGTAGACCAGGCTGGCCTCGAACTCAGAAATCCGCCTGCCTCTGCCTCCCAAGTGCTGGGATTACAGGCGTGCGCCACCACGCCCAGCTTGTTTGTTTGTTATATGTAAGTACACCGTAGCTGTCTTCAGACACTCCAGAAGAGAGCATCAGATTTCATTACGGATGGTTGTGAGCCACCATGTGGTTGCTGGGATTTGAACTCAGAACCTCTGGAAGAGCAGTCAGTGCTCTTAACCACTGAGCCACCTCACCAGCCCCTACATGATATTTCTTTCTTTCTTTCTTTTTTTTTTTTTGGTTTTTCAAGACAGGGTTTTTCTGTTTAGCCCTGGCTGTCCTGGAACTCACTTTGTAGACCAGGCTGGCCTTGAACTCAGAAATCCTCCTGCCTCTGCCTCCCGAGTGCTGGGATTAAAGGCGTGCGCCACCACGCCCAGCTGTGCATGATATTTCTTATAAAAAATCTATAGCTTGTAAAAGTCTAGAGCTATATTATATTATAGCTTAATAATACTAGCAGAAACAAGGCTAAACATATTTTCAATGCAGTGATTTTTAACCTTTTTAATGTTGCAAACCTCCAAAAATTAAAAGGAGTTTAAAATCTTTCATTTGTGTTTTAGCAATATTAAAATAAGGCACCTTCTTAAGATTTAAGACATAGAGAAACAAACAATGTAAACAATATATCAGTACAGGATAGAAATCATGCAAAAATCATATCCTAATTTAAAAGTATCTTTGGAGACTTGCATAATGTTACATGTGCCCTTAACCAAGAAATCCTCACTCCTGGACAAACCACTCCAAGCCAGCACATTTCTCATGTGGGAGGCTTTATTAACACCTCTGAGGTGGGTTGAGGAGGAAGAGCAAAGAAGAGAGAGAACTATGGGTTGGGGATACATGTCTTTTATCAGGGCTGTGACACAGGTGACTTACCTGTAGAATGGTGTGCAATAGATAATGTCACCTAGAGATGACATTGTCACTGGGTCCAAGAGCTGGCTGTAAGCAGCTTCTGGCTGTCCACAGATGCACCTGATGCTAACACTCATTACAGAAAAAGTAGTTAACAAGTATCTGTAGACAGCTGGAATAGATTCACACCTTTGATGCATAGCAAAAATAAAGCAACAAAAATAAGCCTAAAAAGTTATGAACACAGTAGAAGCATGCATATTTATAATAAGACAGAAATTTCATGGCAGGAAAGATAACCAAGGAGGAGAGTTTGGGGACACATATTAGTTTGGGGATAAAAGCATGAATGCTCTGTCCTCTGCTCAGAGGCAAGGATGTGTATACATTGCACAGAGGTGTTTTCAGAGCAACGAGAAGTACTTTAACAAGCCAAGGAGGTTTTAAATTTTGAGCCTGTGATTACAACAGAGTGATTGCCAGTGCTTTACCAAGATTAGATTAACAACTCACAAGAAATCCACTGACTAGTATGTTAAACTTTGAACTTTTAATATTATTTTTTTAATCATGTATTAATAGGTTTTCTTTTTTTTTTTTTTTTTTTGGTTTTTCGAGACAGGGTTTCTCTGTATAGCCCTGGCTGTCCTGGAACTCACTCTGTAGACCAGGCTGGCCTAGAACTCAGAAATCCACCTGCCTCTGCCTCCCAAGTGCTGGGATTAAAGGCGTGCGCCACCAATGAAGAAAGCCAATTCAAGCAGGGAAAAAAAGGCAGGTTTATTTGGGAATGGCTCCCAGGTGAGTTCACCAGCATCCAGGAAGAGACTGGGAAAAGTCATGAGCAGGCTGGTGTGTTTTGTATAATGTGGTGTAAGGTGGTGTGATGCAGGGACAACCTGGAGGGCCAAGCCAAGATGTTCCCCTAAACAATCAAGCCATGGAACAGACCTAATATAAAGAAAATTTTTTAGCAGGAGAAGGGAAGGGGACCTGGAGAAGGGTAGAAGCAGAGAAAGCAGGGGCAGAGAAAGATAAGAAGAGAGAGGGGAAGAGGTCGGTTGGGGGGAAAATAGGAGATGGAGAAAGAGCTAGAGTAGCTGTGCAGTCCCTCGTATAAACCAGATCAGCTCGCACCTGGCCGGCAGCATGTGATGATGTCAGCTGTTGCTAGTCACTGTGACTAGGTTCCTGGGAGGACCCTAGTAGAATTGTCTATAAGCCAATGTTCCTCCATTTTTGTTTAATTAGAAATGAGGAACTAGGGCTGGTGAGATGGCTCAGCAGATAAGAGCACCCGACTGCTCTTCTGAAGGTCCTAAGTTCAAATCCCAGCAACCACATGGTGGCTCACAACCATCCATAAGGAGATCTGATGCCCTCTTCTGGAGTGTCTGAAGACAACTACAGTGTACTTACATATAATAAAGAAATAAATCTTAAAAAAAAAAAAGAAAGAAATGAGGAACTAGAAAGTGATTATGGTAGGGCAGGATGAGCATGTTGTGTTCTTTAAACTTGCTGACTTTGGGGTGATGGTTCTGTCTCTGAGGAACCTAAGGAAACTGTGATGCCAGTCAAGTCCTGGCTGTTTCATTGCTGTGGGACCATCTGAGGTTAGGAAAGTGCAGGCTTGGTAGAAGCGGCTGTGAGGGTAGACCAGCACCTGTGAGCTGCTTCCCTGGACTTGTTGTGGATGTAGATTTTGAGTAAACGCCTGGACTTGGCAGGATTCTGAAACACATATACATGTTAGAGTCAGAAGATGAAGCTAAGTAGGTTTGGGAGAAATTTGTTTTATTAGGTATATATTTATAACTGTTAAGCCCATGGTCTTGGTGGTTGGAGGAGTGGAGTCCCAAAACCAGGGAACAATGGAGAAATCCCACCCTTAGAAATAGGCAGCAGGAGCCTGGCGTGGTGGCGCACGCCTTTAATCCCAGCACTCGGGAGGCAGAGGCAGGCGGATTTCTGAGTTCGAGGCCAGCCTGGTCTACAAAGTGAGTTCCAGGACAGCCACATTCTATACTGAGAAACCCTGTCTCGAAAACCAAACCAAACAAAACAAAACAAAACAAAAAAAAAAATGAAATAGGCAGCAGGTAGGGAACTTAGGCTGTTGATTGGCAGGGGTACTTATCCAGATGGAGTTCACTTGACCAATGAGAGAGATCCGAGTGGGTTTCCTGGATCCCACAAAAATCTCTTCAGTCTTACAAAAGAAATAAAAATGTTAAGAGCATGAACAGTCTCTAAGGTGAGCTCAAGGAAGACAGAAACCTTTTGGGAAGCAAAAGGGGAAGAGAGGGGCTTTTTCCTCTACCCAGAAAACTGAATGTACATAAATTTAGCATAACAAACAAAGAAAACTTAAAATCTTGATCTTACAATTAAGATAATTGATCATATAATTTAGTATAAGAAACACATTTAAGTCTATAGTTACTTTTTTTCGAGACAGAGTTTCTCTGTGTAGCCCTGACTGTCCTGGAACTCACTCTGTAGACCAGGCTGGCCTCGAACTCAGAAATCCACCTGCCTCTGCCTCCCAAATGCTGGGATTAAGTCTATATAGCTAGAAGACAATCAAGAGAAACCTGTATTTGTGACTATGATAGTTGATCATATAATAGAATGTTTTATCGAAGTTAGGTGAAAATTTAATCAGGACTACATTGATTAATGTTAGAACTCTGAACTTTTAAAGTCCTAAATTAGCAAGGGGAAGAAATCTGAAACATTTTTGTTCCTTTTGTGTACCTTAAATTACTTTCCTATACCACCCAAGTAGTTCATGTTCTCTAACCTTCAGACCCTGCAATTACCAACCTCAAAATGCCTTCTTAGACCCTCAAATCATATTATTATTATTATTATTATTATTATTATTATTATTATTATTATTATTTTGGTTTTTAGACAGGGTTTCTCTGTGTAGCTCTGGCTGTCCTGGAACTCACTTTATAGACCAGGCTGGCCTCGAACTCAGAAATCCACCTGCCTCTGCCTCCCGAGTGCTGGGATTAAAGGCGTGCACCACCACGCCCGGGCTCTCAAATTGTATTTTAAGGTCCTCAAAACTTACATAAACTTTGTCTCTGAAAGCTGTGTATCTTTTATTGTGAACCTTGTAAGCAAAGCAAACCTGTTTATTTTTCAAATAAGAGATCTGGTAGTCTTAACTTGTTAATGAATTGACTAATGAGCTAACACGATGGTGGGTTACTTTGGGATAAGGAGGTAGTTACCTGTTTTCTAGCTGTCATGCTACAGTTAGCTTAGCCATCAATGTAATCAGAGACCCAAAAGAGATAACTTTATTTTTTATTCTATTTTTGTTTTGTTTTTCAAGACAGAGTTTCTCTGTATCAAAAGGGATAACTTTTAATCTAAATGTCATATATAAATTAAAATGACAGAGGTTAGTCTTTAGTCCACTACCCAGTTTGTCCAGGTTCCTGTGGTCTCCATCACAACTTAGGCAGAGGCAGCCTGGCCATAAGGTCCAGAAGATGAGATGCTTTTTGTCTGTGGAGGAGGAGCATGGGAGAGATGGCCTCACCTTATCTTAGGCAATATGAAACACCCAACTCTTTGGGTGTCCTCATTTTGTCCAAAGCTCAGGTTGAGTCTTGGCATTGGGCAAGACATTGGGACCATCTTTCCCAGTGGTTAGTGCACCACACTCCAAGTAGAGTCCTTTGTCAATGTACCTATATCTTCCTGGAAACTTTGGGAGGTTACTATTAGGATTTTGGAACCTTTGTCTGTAATAGTAAATTAAACATTTAATGCCATATTCAGCAGATCTCTGATAGGATTGAGAGCTAGTATCTATTAAGTCATATCTGAGTTACACAATCCATGTCTGTTTCTCATTACTAAAACTAGTAATTATAAATCTGAAGCTAAAGCTTAATGTTGTAATTAACTGCATCAGTTTTTAGCACGACTTAAAATATATTTGTGAACACATTAAAGGATATGATTATAAGGTTACTGACTATCAGCTTGTATTTTTATAGTAGCTTTTGAAACTAGAACTGTTAGATCTGAGCCTTAAAAATTAGGATTTTGGGGGCTGGTGAGATGGCTCAGCGGGTAAGAGCACCCGACTGCTCTTCCGAAGGTGATAAGTTCAAATCCCAGCATCCACATGGTGGCTCACAACCATCCGATCTGGCGCCCTCTTCTGGAGTGTCTGAAGACAGCTACAGTGTACTTACATATAATAAATAAAATAAATGTTTAAAAAAAACACACACACAAAAAAACAAATGCTCATGGGAGGAAAATTAGAATTTTGAGTTGAAGCTCTTCTAGTATCAAAACAAAAACTTTAAATCTTTAAACAGTTCATAAAGAGACTGGGAACCTTTGATCTTTATATGGTATATCATTATAAAAGTCTATAGTTTATAAAAATCTAAGGCTGTATTTTAGCAAAACAAGGCTAAACATATCTTTAAGGCAGTGATCTTTAGCCTTTTTAACTAATATTAAACTAATTTAACTAAACTAATACTAAAATAAACCATCTTTCAAAGAGTGAAAACATAGGCCAATATTGTAAACAACTGGTTAAGACAGTATGGAAATCAAAAATCTTACCTGAATTTGAAGGTATCTCTGGAGGCCTGCTTTCCTGTTCTATTCTAAGCAAGATGGTGTTGAAGCTATGGCTTTACCTTTTTTTTAGCCCTTATCAAAGATGGCAGCTAGCCATGTGTTGGCAACATCTCAGAATGGAATGTCACATGATTTAAGATTAATAGACTATTTTGACCTTAGATTTTAAAAATGTTACTGTAGAGTCTGAAAATGGTGAACAATAACCTAATTACAGAGCTAGTACTAAGATAAAATAGCATAAAATACCAGTACAACAGTGTGAAATAACTTTAAGATTATACATATTTAAATAACATCTGAATCCTTATTGTAAAAAAACCAAGAGGTGAATTGAGCCTGTGGCTTATGGCAGAATAAAGAAGAACATTTATTTACACAAGCATGCAGTGGCCATGTATTCGCAAAGAGACAAATGGTTAGTATTGTGCTAGAATCATGGCTTGCGTCTGGACAGACCACAGCAGGCTAGTACAGTTCCATGTGAGAGATTTATTTTGGGGAATGGGGTCAAAAGGTGGCGGCGACAAAGATGAAGTGGGTAAGAGAGGGCGGAGGTCAGGAGAGTCTGCCTTTTATTTGGGTTATGACATAACTGCTCTCAGGTAAAGGTGCTAGGTGAGCCATGTGGACTCTGAGAATATATGGCAATTGCCATGGCAACAGATGGACAGGTCCGTGTTGCCTATGGGTGGTGTCACCATCATCAATGAATTCAGAGGTGATCTGCTACCATAAAACCAGTTCCTGGGCTGGGCGTGGTGGCACACGCCTCTAATCCCAGCACTCGGGAGGCAGAGGCAGGCAGATTTCTGAGTTCGAGGCCAGCCTGGTCTACAAAGTGAGTTCCAGGACAGCCAGGGCTATACAGAGAAGCCCTGTCTTGAAAAAAAAAAAAAAAACAAAAACAAAAACCAAAAAACCAGTTCCTGATACCAACATAATACCTCCCTTTCTCTTATCATAGAGAGAAGAAATATAAATGGGGAGGGGGAGCCAGTGGTAAAAGGGGAATGGGGTGTCATGCCCTTAAACTGCTTCCTGCTGTCAAAGGGCGTTGTCAATTTTGGGGTGGAGCTGACTTTTCACCATCAGGGTGCACTTGGTAGACGTTCCCATCAGGCTCCTCTGTGGACAGCGGCTGGTAATCCTGTAACGTGAACTGATTAACAGTTTGGTTAGAAATGTTTTGTATTTGTCGTAGGAATGTAGAAACAAGATTAATAAGACAGGGAGTGACTAATAATGCCAGGAAGATGGCTAGGAAAGGCATCACGAAAGGGAAGATCTACTTCCATACAGGGTTTTCGAAAATCCAGGAATTGAAATTCTCACGTTTCTTGAAATTCAGAATGTCTGATTGTAGCTCCTGGATTTTACTTCTCACTATCCTGGATTGATTGATGTAGAAACAGCATTCTTCTTTAGCTGTCAGGACATCCAACCTCTTGTCAGTTTTGAAGCACCACAGCTGCCAAAGAATTGATCTGTTTCTGGATTGTAAGCATGGTTTCAGACATTTTTTGAAAACTGGCATTAATCTTGGCAGTGAATTTATAATATTGGGTTGTGGAAGTCGTTATCCCTGCAATTCCAGTACCAGCACCTATGGCTATTCCAACAGAGACCAAGAGTAGCACAAACTAAACGTCCCTCATATGTTGGGCAGCTATCCTATTTATACCTGGGATTGGCGGGGGCTTGTTTCCCTGGATTACTCCTAGCTCAGGGAAAAGGAGTACCCGGTGATATACCTGAGTACCACAAAGAATTGATGTGGTTTGCACTGCAGAGCATTGTGGCAGAGATGAGGTATTAAGGGTTGTGGTTCTATTGCAGTCTAGGGAGCATAGCATTCCTACAGAACGTATCCTGTCTTAAAACAGTTTGCCACTCCCAAAAGAGGGATAGAGGAAAGGTACGGAGTCGTGGCGACATCAGAGTGAGGGCAGCTGACAGAAGGTGAGGTAAGTGTCGCCAAGAGGCTGTAAGTGGCAATTTCGAGCTAGTCCCAGGGGGGCACACATAGCCAGCAATCTTTAAAGTGACCAGGTGACATTAAGGAGTTGGTACATCGAGGTCAAGATCTGAAGCAAAGGGTGAAATAACAAATTAATGCCATTTATGAGGGGGGATGTCAAGGAGATAAGGAACTCCGAGGAGTGTTTGATTACTTCTCATACTTTTTCGATATCTAGAGATTGGGCAATTGAGACATATTTTCTCTGGATGTGGATAGTACTTACTGGGGACTTGGCTTCATTTTTACGGTAGAGCTTACCACCAACTCCAGTCTCCCACCTGGAATTTCATGAGTCTTATATGTAGAAAAATAGTGTCTTGTGTTGTTGATAGAAGAAGTGATTTGTCTGTGATCCTAGCATATGTATCTAAAAGCCTCCATATTTTTCTGGACATTATTTACAATCATCTTTTGTCTGGTCATAGTCCCTCTATCTATAGTATATCTGAATAGGCAAACTTTGCTCATTTTTACCAATTTACTATCTGTTCATATTTCTGTAATTAGCAATACAATCTAACATGACCATGAGTTTGATTAACTACTAACTTGAATTTTGTAATTGTCCTTAACAGTTTGCAATAGCATCTTTAAAGGACTAGAACTGCATATTGCATTTTTAAATGAGCTGAATTGGTACAATAGTTTAATAAGAGTTGAAACATACATACATACATACATACATACATACATACACACACACACAAGTATATATGTAGTATGTTTAACAAAAATAATCTTAAATTTGTATCAATATACATAGATCCATCCCAAATGTAAAATATTTTGACTAGTTTGATGCTATTCAGTTTAAAATTTGATTCAATGTAATCTACTGAGTTATCATTCCTATATCCCCCTTTTGTCTTTTCATCCATTCTTCCCTCTTTTCCCCTAACATTAGATAGACAAAGAAGGTTAGAAGAAAGAAAAAGACAGAAATCCCTAAGTCTAACCTCCTTTACTTTGTATCCCTAACCGAGACCATTAACAACTTGCATCCAACCCCCTTAAAATGATGATAAACATCCATCACCCACCAAACAACCAAAAACTATACACTCCAAATTTTTGGAAATAGAGCATCTTTCTCTTAAAATTGCTTCCTGTTGTCTGAGAGTGATGTTCTTTTTTGCAGGCCCATAGGAAATTGGGATATTGGTCAGTTCCTAAGCTATATCATTTCTTGTCCAGTCTCTGTGTGACAGAAAAGTGCAGGTTTTAATTGAAGTCCTGGCTAGGACAGCCAGTGATGCTGGATGACCCAGCAAACCATATAGAAGTTTTTCTGGATGCAGATTTTTGAGGAAACAGCAATTGAGGCAATCAGTGAAATTGAATTACGTAGGCTACTTGTTTTGCTTGATGTCTGGTCCTTTTGCTCTGCAGACAAAAAGTTTGAAAGGTAATGTACATTTCTACATTAGCACACATATGGAATGTGTGCTGTGTACAATTCAGCTAAACATGATTCTTTGCTCT
Organism: Mus minutoides; assembly: GCA_902729485.2. NCBI lineage: Eukaryota > Metazoa > Chordata > Mammalia > Rodentia > Muridae > Mus > Mus minutoides. Next base: position 1,942,880 of record LR749513.1, on the reverse strand, counting down.
TTGTTCAAGCAGGAAAAAGGCATCCAGCTTTTATAAGTCTGTCTGTCTGGACTGTATTGCCAAACTGTAGAACCCCTATCCATGCCATGTGGGAGGATGGCATGATACGTCCTGCGCAATCTGTAGCCTACAAGATTTATTGGCTATGTTCGGCTGATGATCTGGTTGGAGACATTTTCACGTCTCAGCCAGTCTCAGAGCTGGTCTCTTGTGGAGGCATCAGTGCTCACGCCACCTGGTTTGTTGTTGTTCTTGATTTTTTCCTTTGTGGGTGTGATCTAGATCTTTAGATCTTTAGTTGTCTCCCAAATCTTGATGGAATCCGTAGTTTCTCTTTTGTTGAAACAAAGACAAAACCTCTTCCCCAATAAAACATATTTCCTGCCTTCCATTCTGAAATTAAAACATAATAAATAGGCTGATCTAATGGAGCAGTTATTCCTAAAATCCAGTGTTTCTCAGCAATTGTGCTGTCTCAGTGACATTTTAAAATTTAAACTTAATAGAGCATTATTTAATCTATCTCTTGGAGATCCTGTGCCCCCTTGTGTTTTATGAGCATATTTTGTTTAAAGATTTATTTATTTTATGTATAAGCACATTGTTGCTCTCTTCAGTCACACCAGAAGAGGGCATCAGATCCCATTGCAGGTAGTTGCGAGCCACCATATGGTTGCTGGGAATTGAACTCAGGAGCAGTCAGTGCTCTTAACCGCTGAGCCATCTCTCCAGCCCCATGAGTATATCTTTTAAAGTCCTGTTAGATCTTAAGATATATCTGTAACATGTTCTGTACCATAATGTCTACAATATTGCTGCATTTTATTAGATACATATGCTGGAGTATTATCAGCTTTAATCTGCAAAGGTGTCTCCAAGATAGCCACCATCTTTAATAAATGTGCAATCTTAGAACCTGACGTTTCAGAATTCAAAGTAAAAGCCCCTGGGAATTCTGAACATGTATCAGCTATGTAATGTATTAGCACATGTACATATTTTACACTTTCAAACTCTACAAAATGCAATACATGGCTACTCATGACATTGCTCTAAGATGGCTTCAAATGTAATGTGTACTCTTAACTCAGCAGAAATCTGTTTATGAATCTAATAGATTGCCATTCTGCAATCTTATCAAAAGGTGGCGGCTTAGGCTGTAGATTGCATTCCTCTGAGATCTATTCTTCAGAGGATTTTCCAAGCCCATTTTTATTGCCTCCACTCTAACATTTAATTTTTCCTTCTGTAAGTCTCCTTCTGAACTCTCTTAAAAAGGGTATGTAAAGTTGTAATTGTTACTGAAAAAAAAACCAATTATTTGCATGTTAATAAGTGAAACAAAATCATACGGGATCCAGATACATTGCATCATTGTGCTTCCATTTCTTTTCTTTTTTTTTTTTTTTTTTTTTTTTTTTTTTTTTTTTTTTTTTTTTTTTTTTTTGGTTTTTCGAGACAGGGTTTCTCTGTATAGCTCTGGCTGTCCTGGAACTCACTCTGTAGACCAGGCTGGCCTCAAACTCAGAAATCCACCTGCCCCTGCCTCCTGAGTGCTGGGATTAAAGGTGTACGCCACCACGCTCAGCATGTGTTTCCATTTCTAACACAAAATATTTTCCTTTTAAATCTATAACTGTTCTCCTGAAGGACTTTTCAAATATCTTACCAAGTCTTTTGACTTTTCAGCTTTTCCAGCTGTTTCCTCATGTCTATAGCTGGTGCCTACCAAGTCTCTCTGCCCCTACTGCAGTTCTGTGGCTGCAGGATTTCTCCACAGGTACATGCTGGTTTCCTATGGGCCCAGCCTGCTCAGTCCCTTTTCCTTGCCTGGGAAGTGCACTGAGGCTTTTGGTTTGGTTTCTCTTAAAAGGAACCACTTTCTGCCCAGCTTGTAAATTGCTCTGGGAGGTGTTTGTTCCCACCTTTCCATGCAGGGCTTCTCTAATACCTAAATCTTTTTTCTAAGCTTGGATTTAAAAAAAAAAAAAGATTTTATTTAATGTATGTACGTGCACTATAGCTGTCTTCAGACACACCAGATTTCATTACAGATGGTTGTGAGCCACTATGTGGTTGCTAGGAATTGAACTCAGGACCTCTGGAAGAGCAGTCAGTGCTCTTAACCACTGAGCCATCTCTCCAGCCCCCTAAGCTTGGATTTTTAGCTAAGTTTAGATTACATACCTATCACAAGGGGCATCCTTTGTTAAGTGTTAAAGCTTTCTGTGTCTGGTCTGCCCCAGGTCTGGAATGACATGGAGATTTATTTATTTACAAGGCTTATGACCTTAACTTAGGCTTCCTTTATTAACCCATCTACACTATTCCGATTCTGTCACATTCCTAGTTAACTCTCCTCAGTTTCATATGTCCAACTTCTTTAAGCTTCTGGGTCCGTGAATCTCCTTCACCAGACTATTTTCCAGAGTTCCTATCTCTTTATCAGAATTCTCACCTTCTACTTCCTGCCTTTTGCTAGTAGACCATCAGCTTTTAGTTGACAGGTGATGCTTTTACACTGCCCATAAGAGATTATTCCTACATAATGGATCTATCTGTTTGGACAAAAAAGCTAAGGCCCAGCCAGGCGTGGTGGCGCATGCCTTTAATACCAGCACTCGGGAGGCAGAGGCAGGTGGATTTCTGAGTTCGAGGCCAGCCTGGTCTACAAAGTGAGTTCCAGGACAGTCAGGGCTAAACAGAGAAACCCTGTCTTGAAAAACCAAAAAAAAAAAAAGCTAAGGCCGATTGGGAGGTCCAACAAATTGAGCTAAGACACCTGTGGCCACTCCCATCCTCTCATCTATACAGAGTTAGTAGGGACAGGTGGAGTGGAGTACAGGAGGGCCAGGGCAGGGACCACTAAGAGGGCATCTTAAAGTAAAGAGAAGTGATGGCAGACTGTGGCCACATGGGTAAAGAACCTGGGGGTCTCTCTGGTTGCATGGTAAGGGGCTTTGCTGTAAAGGTCCAGTGGCAGAGGAATCCCATTAGGTCCATAAATGAACGAAAGAATTTGGACCACTGTGGCTGAGGGCTGTAAGTCCTGTGAGGCTTAGTCTTGGGACTTGGTCAGAGTATGGTCTTAGAGCCTGGACTGAGTTGGACACCCAAGTACATGGTAGCAGGAGAGCACAGCTGAGCTTTAGACGGAGAGCCTGGGGAACCAGTAGAGTAATGCAGTGTTTCCTTGGGATAGGGACAGGGAAAGGCTGCATAATAAAAATATCTACATAATAAAAGGTGTGTAGGATTAAAGAAAGCATCCTTTACTCCAGGACAGTAAAGTGTTAGAGAGAAGTTAGAGAGGAGGGAGTAGGGGTTTGTTCAACTGCAAAAACATAAATAAAACTCAACCCAACTCTACTTCTCCTTTCTCTTTATTGTGTTTTTTTTTTGGCTTCTTTCAATGAGAAAGTCACACCAGGCAGCAAATCTCATGAAAGAGATTTATTGGAGGGTCCAAGGAAGAGTCTAGGGATGTCTGCCTTCTGCTCCTGTGAGCAGAAATCAGAGAATTGGGTAAAGGGTGGGGCATGTATAGTATTTCTTTCTTTCTTTTTTTTTTTTTCTTTTTTTAGAGGGGATGTGGTGGGGTTTTTTTTTTTTTTTTTGACACAAGGTTTCTCTGTGTAGCCCTGGCTGTCCTGGAACTCACTCTGTAGGCCATTGTGGCCTCAAACTCAGAAATCCACCTGCCTCTGCCTCCCAAGTGCTGGGATTAAAGGTGTGCACCACCACTGCCCAACTATATATAGGATTTCTTATGGAGCAGAGGTTTTTAAGGCAGAGATTTCCAGATTGAGATTTGTGGGAAGCTCAGGGATTGGTAGCTTTTTTCACCCTATTTTCTCTGCATCAGACCCATGGGTTAAGATGGGAAGTCCTTCCCAGCCACAGTTAGCTTTGGCCTAAGCCCCATTTCTGTTGTAGCTGCTCGGGGATGTGCCACCATGGTGTTCAGCCCCTGTGGAACAGCTCCTGTAGACTGAGGCCAGAAAGAAGTTACACGACCGTGGGCAGGTCTTGTGATGACTGAAAGCTAAGGAGGTATTGTAGTGCCACCATTTTGACAGGAACCACTCATTTTGACAGCTCCTGTAGGGCATCTTAACGTGGCCATGGGCCAGAGTGGGAAGGAGGGTCTAGCAGCTGCTTTTGCAGCTTTTGCACTGAGCTGGTTAGGGCTGCAGTTTCAGCAGTGGCAGGCTGGGAAGACGTTGCATACGTGGGTGAAGACTGTCTTGGGAGGTTGTAAAGTGTTAGCAGATTTGAGCAAGGAGAGGTTAGATAGCTTTGCCATCATCTCAGACTTGACTTCTGGCTATAGAGGAGTTGGTCTCTCCAACATTATTTCATAGGAGGTGAGCCCTTCAAGATGAGGAGAATTTCTAACCCTGAGCAAGGGACAAGGAAGTAGTGCTCTCCAGTCCTTGTCCATCTGTTAAGGTTAATTCAGTCAGGGTCACCTTCCGAGTCCGATTTGTGGGGCTGGGAAGCCATGGGACTTGGGAGAACCAGCCTGGAGCAAGAGTGGGGTTGAGGCATGTCCAAACCCCAGAGATCTCATTCTGAGATTGGCAGGAGTAATATTGCTCCCCACCCTCACTCCAGACATACGTGTCCTGGTACATGTAGCCCTGCACCTCCACCTTTCCCGGGAGAGGTCACATAGCTTGGTTAAACTTCCTGTCCCCTTACAAGGTTATGTCTAGCAGCACCTGGAATTCCTTCTTATGCAAATGAGGCATCCCCAGTGCTATGGCCCTGGCTAATGATGTATACTCATCCTGAAAAGCCCTACCCATCCACAAAGGTTTAAGCAGCCTTTGTTTCTCTCATTAAATGAGCTGTCTCACTAAAACTGTCTCATTTGAGGTCTCTTCTATCCCAGCTGTTCCTGCCTTGCTTCCCCTCTCAGGATCCACCAGTCATGACTGCAGGCCGATTGAACTGTGCTAGGCAGGGAAGTGGAGCCTGAGTTGCAGCTAGTGCTGCAACAAGACTGTCAGGATGCACATGAGGACCATGAACAATTGCCCCCTCTCTCAGTTGACAAGAGCTGGCAATCTACTTTTTCCTCCCCCTTTTCTAGTTTGTACCTTTGTAAGGAATCAGACATGGTAAAGCAATAATTTGATACCATCTGGCCAAGGCTATCCCTTGGTGTGAGTTGAAGACCTTCAGCCCTCTGTTTGAACCCCAATTGCCCATATGGGTGTTGGCTACAACTATTATGCATCCCATAAAAACCTTGTAACACAACAACAAATAAAAGCTTTTACTGCGTGGGCTGGAGAGATGGCTCCGAGGTTAAGAACAACTGGCTGCTTTTCCAAAGGTCCAAAGTTCAATTCCCAGCAACTACATGGTGGCTCACAACCATCTGTAATTGGATTTGAAGCCCTCTTCTGAAGAACAGCATACTCACATACATAAAATAAATAAATGAACCTTTAAAAAAAAAAAGCCAGGCCGGGCATGGTGGCACATGCCTTTAATCCCAGCACTCGGGAGGCAGAGGCAGGCGGATTTCTGAGTTCAAGGCCAGCCTGGTCTACAAAGTGAGTTCCAGGACAGCCAGGGCTATACAGAGAAACCTTCTGTCTCGAAAAACCAAAAAAAAAAAAAAAAAAAAAAAAAGCCTTTACTGCAGTGCCAGTTTCTTGAAATTTACGAGAAGACTTGCATCTAGGACTATGGAAAATGCTTCTGGTGTTTCCATATTTTCTCTGTCATGGGAAATACTTCATATCAAAAGGAATCCCAAGTTAGAGAGCTGCAGGCCCTGCTGAAGACCTATGACATGAAACTTAACCAAAGGGAAGCCACCTCCTTTTGGGAAGAAGTCCTTGCAGCAATTCCCTGAATGATGAGAGAAGACCCCCTACAACCCCCATACGTGGACTTGACTCACTTATCTTGCCCACCACCAAGAAAGCCAGCAAGGAAACCCCCTCCCTTTTCTGATCTGTATTACAGCTGCCGTCCGCCAATGCTTGGGTCCCTTTAAGCTGGGGCCCACCAAGGATGTTTCATCCCCTCCATCAGATGACTGATGGTAATGGATGTCCCGAGGACTTGTGTCCTCGTAGCCCTAGAAAAGGCCATGGAGGAGATTTGCAAACTGATTGCTTCCTCAGTCTTGGTGCACACTCGGGCCCCATGGAACCTGCCCTGTGTACTCACTTACCTTCTGCGTTGTACCACAGCAAGTCCTCCCTCTGCCCTCCTCCTCCTACCTACCAGTGCTATGACCTCTGGGACTCTGCAGTGAGTCTAGAGACCCAGGCATTTCTGGTTAATGTCTACCAATTCTGGTTAAGTTTCTGAATTCGTATCCCTATCAGGCTGAGACGCTCAAGGAGGATGGCATCCATAACCTTGGACTAAATCCCTCCTCCAAAGTCAAGTCAAATCCCCACATTAAACATGCCCAGAATTGTGAGATATCTGCTGTTCCTCTCAGGGCAACCCACTCTTCCTACAATGGGAGACTCTCCTCAGAGATGAATGCCTGTAGCAAGCCAGGGGCTTTCAGGTCCAAGATATCACATGGGGCAATGAAGAGCTTTTCGGCTAGAGCGATATCTCCACAGAGCCCAGCAGGCAGAACAGCCAACAGGATGTTATAATCATATGCACCTCACCTGACACATCAAGCCTGGGTCAGAATCACTCTGCCCTCCTCAGTCAAAAACCAGAAGACACTCTGACTTTATTATTAGAACTAAAACAAGCTTGGAAAAAATTTACAGCCATGCATCCAAAGACCTCCTTCTTTTAAAAATTATGTGGGAGATTATGACTTCTGAGTGCAAGTTCACCTTTCAAGGCCTCAGAGAGGAACACTATGATGGATGGATTGTGGCCACTCAGTATACTGGGACTACATCCTATCAGACTGCTTCCATTGCCCAGGCCTTTGCAGCAGCGATAAAAACAAATAACTTGCTTTAAATGTATCCAAAAAAAGGGCGACACTTGTAAGGTGAGAGCCTCCACCAGAAATGCCACCACCCCCAAGACAGTCTGTATCCAATGCTGTAGGGGCTTTCACTGGAGGAGAAATTGTCACTTCCATTATGACAAATATGGCAAGCCATTAAACTTAAAATGGGGCAGCCCCCGTTAATAAGAGGTAAAACTCCAATAGAGACTTAATGGATTTCCAGCATCTCAGAAGGCTCCCACCCAAAGATAACCATGGAAAACAGGAGACAAACCATTCAAATGCCTCATGGATGCTGGAGCAGTTAAAACAATTTTAAGACAAGAGAGGTTCCACAAGACTGAACCAGTTCCCAGGCCTCGGCTTCTGGGCATAAGAGGTTGTTCTCATGCCCTTACCACCAAAAAAGCCTACAAATGGGAAGACTCTGATAGTTCTACAGGCACGATGCACCCTCTTGCAGGAAACATTGTCACTAATCTTCTAGAAAGAGATGTTCTGGAGGCTCTGGAAGTTAACTCTCACTAGTCACCCAAAGGAAAATTACAGTAGGCTAAATGATTATATCAGTAGTAATAATTTTAACTCTCCCCTGGGTTATCCCCAATTCTAAGGGTCACTGTTAAATATAAAACTGACTCAACTGGCTCTCCAATGAATCTATCTTGGTTGAATAGTGGCCTCTATCAAGGGAAAACTTGAAGTGCTCACACACAGTAAAAGAACAACTCCAGCTTTACCATATTTGACCTTCCCACAATCCATGGAATAGCTGTGTTCACTATAAAACAGAGGTCAGTGAGCTGGAGACTGCTACAAGATTTAAGGACAATAAAACCATTCAGGGTTGGGGTTTTCCCCAAAGATGGTTAATCCTTGTCTCCCCCATTCCCACCAGTGTCCCCCTCTTAGCAATGAACATTAAAGACTTTTTCTCTCTCCCCCTCCACACTTGCAGGGTTACAACACTTTGCATTCTCAGTACCCACTCTTTGTTAATAGAGGCTGGCCTTCTGAGTGGACAGTCCTCTCACCAGGGATGGCAAACAGACCCACCACCTGCCAGGAGGCTCTTGCAACAGCATTAAGGCCCTACTTAGACAAACGTCTCCATGTTTATCATTAAATGGATGGTATCTTGGTGAGGGGAAGGCTCTTCCACCTCCCCTTCCCAACTTGAGGATCATTTAATACTTTATCTACCCTCCCTAGGATTAAAAATAGCTCCTCACAAAATATAGCTTATTCCACCCATCATATTCTTGGCAACAGAAACTTCCCTTACTTTAGTACACACCCTCTTAAACCCACTCTTCTATTCCCTCAAACCTTAACTTTCTCTTCCCTCCAAAGCTTTTGGAAGCCTTAATTGGCTTCAACCATGGTTTTCCCTCCCCATCAGTACCCTACAGCTTCTCTTTGATCTCATAAATGGTTATAAAAATTCTTCCTCCTTGTGAGCGTTCTCTTCTGTGGCAGTTGAGACTTTAGGTATCATCAGTGCAGCCCTAAAAGACATGGCATTCACAAGATATGATCAACAATGCCCTAGAGCATCTTATTTTTAACCCTTCCCTACTCTCCTGGGAGCACTGTATCAGCCGCAGGGACTGCTGGGATGGCTTCATACCCCAGTGGGTGATGAACCTAACATTCTAACGGAGGCTGATGAACGCATTATTATGATTAGAAATGGCAAGGATAGAGCCCTGCAAACCTTAGGGAAAGAATTCAGTATCTGTCACCCCCTTTCTCTCTCCAGTATTGACTGGCTATTCAGAAATGACTTTCACTTTGCTGTTAGCCTAATAGCATTCCTGGAACAAACTGATAATCATTGCCCTAACAAAAGATAGGTTTCCATCCTGCCTCTCTTATGGTTGCTATCCCTCTGGCTCTTTGCAAAGAAACCCATCACACAGACCCCCTGATGGAGGAAAGAAGGGAGCCATGGCAATAATACACTATTCCCTTGGGGATGAACACCCCATTATTTGATTCATAGACTTGTCCCATCACTCCACCCACTGTAAGGAACTACATGCTCTTTAGCTCTCAGAGGAGTCAGTGGGTCCTTAACACACAAAAGTTACAAAGCATGGGTCTTTTTAATCTTTTGTAACCCCTTTGCCTTGTAGGACCCTCTTCCAGGTCCCATCCTGTATGTTCCCATAACATTACTGTCACCAGGCCAATATGTGTTAGCCCCTTCTCCCCTGACTCTTCGTTGGTGCAGTAACATCATCTGTCCCTGCACTAACTCCTTCCTCCAAGGTTTTTGTACCCTGTAATGATTAACCCACAGGTTTACTTGAAGAAATAGCCTGGCAGCTAGGAGGAGACCAGAGAAAGAGAGCTGCTTGTTGGATTTGGCCTGGCCATCGCAGTAGGAGCAACAGGGGCCACTAAGGTGGCTCTGGCACAAACACAACAACTAGCTGATGGCTTGTAGAACAAGCTTGGCCTCCACCTCAAACAGCAGCAGATAACTTCTCTTTCAGGGGTTGCCTTACAAAATAGGAGAGCTCTCACCTGACAGCTGAGCAGGGAGGGGCTTGTGTTGCACTGGAGGTAGAATGCTATTCTATGTTAATGAATCTGGGCTAGTAGTATAAAACATACAGGTTCTTAAAGGTCTCCAGCAAGACCAGGGTACCCTCTGTTAGCTTGGCTTCTTCAGCTCCTCAGCCCTGTACTGGCCATTGGAACCTTCTTCCTCCTGACTCCTGTTCCATCCAGTTTCTAAAACAGCAAGTAAGCAACATCACCAGAGTCACTACCGGCCTGGTTCTCCTTGAATACCAAACTGTTCCCAGCCAAGAGGCTGATGACTATGATGATACTTCCCCTTTATAAAACAAAAATGGGCCATGCGTGGTGGCGCATGCCTTTAATCCTAGCACTCGGGAGGCAGAGGCAGGCGGATTTCTGAGTTCGAGGCCAGCCTGGTCTACAGAGTGAGTTCCAGGACAGCCAGGGCTACACAGAGAAACCCAGTCTCGAAAAACCAAAAAAAAAAAAAAAAAAAAAATTGTGGACAAGGATCTTCAGCCTCTGGACACGCAGATTCCTGATTTTGGGGGCCAGATTAATTCAAAGCATTAGAACCAATCCCCAATACACCCATTCAAAGGCAAAGAGTGGGTGACTCCGTATATCCAAGGGGATGTTGAAGAAGTCCAAAACAGTATGAATCCGACTCTTTGGGGAGCATAGTAAGAAGAGTATGGATTTAGTACCGTTCCAGTGTCCTCAGTCCTTCCTGGGGACGGGCAAGGGACGAGGATCCCAGCATCCATCAGACAGGCAATGTGTGTGTTTGTTACTTGTTTGTTTGGTTTTGGTTTTTCGAGACAGGGTTTCTCTGTGCAGCCCTGGCTGTCCTGGAACTCACTCTGTAGATCAGGCTGGCCTCGAACTCAGAAATCCACCTGCCTCTGCCTCCCGAGTGCTGGGATTAAAGGTGTGTGCCACTACCGCCCAGCAGGCAATGTGTTTATTGATGCCAGCTTTTGCCTCTACTGACATGGGATACTGCTTGACCCCAACCTAGTCTGCCCAATGTTTCAGTCTTACAGTGACAGGTGCCAAATGTCTTGCCAGCTCTGGGGACTTAGATTCTGCTTCTACATGATGCAACTTCTGCTACCAGTCAACAAGGATATAATTTGATTCTGGCATTTGTCTACTAGGGAGAAGAGGTACTCTTTCCCCAAAGGCCAAGTAACACAGACATTAGAAGAGGGGACTAGCTGAGAGTTCAACTGCAATCCCATCTTCTTGTTTTTGTTTTTGTTTTTGTTTTTGTTTTTCGAGACAGGATTTCTCTGTATAGCCCTGGCTGTCCTGGAACTCACTCTGTAGACCAGGCTGGCCTTGAACTCAGAAATCCACCTACCTCTGCCTCCCAAGTGCTGGGATTAAAGGTGTGCACCACCACGCCTACAATCCCATCTTCTTGAAAGACAATTGAGCCCTAACGTTATGTAAAAGCTCTCTGCAAAGTAGGGGATATGGGCAGTCAGAGATGACTAAAGGAATGAGTGTACCTTTTCCAAGATCCACAGTTCTGATGGTGGTCCAGGGGTATGATTTTGGTTAAGTGAATCACAGTCCACTGGCTGGTCAGCATTCTGTCAAGCTGTTGCAGGACTAAGTTGGACCCCAGTGTCAACCAGGAAGTTAAAAGGTTTTCCTTCCACTTTGAGGATCAACCAGGGTTTGGAAAGGAAGGCCAAGCTCTGGCACCCCCAGTTCTCCACCAGACTTTAATACTTTGGGCTAACTTTCCTGTTTGGACATTCATTCTTCCAATGGCTTGTCTCCTTGCAATAAGCACATTGGTCTCTCTTTAATAATGGCCAATTTTGCCACAGCCTGAGGGGCAACCTGAAAGGGGCTCTTGGGGTTTTCTCTGCCAAGGCTTCTCTTCTTCCTGGAATGTGGTCATCATAACTCTAGCTGTCTCCCTGACTTGCCTATCTTCCAAGTCATTGTGATTGTGCAAACTTTGATGGCTACCTCAACCAGTTTGGAGAGATTTTCTCCCTCAAATCCTTCCATTCTCTGCAATTTCCTCCTCTTTTTCCAATTTCCTCGGTTTTCTAGACCCTCTGGGTCAGTAGGTGAATAGGTGCAGTAAGCATCCATGAGGCAATTGAAAAAGGCACTGGGTGACTTGTTAGGCCCCCGAAATACTTGACTGATCTTAGACAAATTTGTGAGCTGCCAAGTAGCTGCCCAGAAACCTCCCAATAGAGTCTGGTGTTGACTTTCAGAGACTCCTTACCTCTAGCCATATTTAGGTCTCAGTCGGGCCAAACAGACTGGAAAGCTATTTCAGTCATACCCAGGCTGGTCGGTGCTACCCACCATCACCTGAGACCAATTTTGTGGCTTTCCCGAGAATTCTTTCCCAGTCCTCATAGGTGAAGAGAGTCTCTAAGAGCTACTGACAGTCTACATAGAGTCTAGGAACTTGATTTTTCTGATCTTCTCATAGGTATGTAATCTTACAGTTTCTTATGTGACTCGGTTTATCTGAATAGCTAAAGCTTAACAAAGTTAGCAAAGACAAAGAGGCTAGACACACATCTTTTCACCAGTTTCTCCTGGATAGACCTTACAGCCTTAGGAATTTATAAACCTTAATCATCAAACATACATGTTTAGTAAGTTTTCTTTTTTACAAACAAGAATTGGTTCCAAGTTACCTATAACAGTACCCTGTAGCAAATCTGTCTGCCCTTTTTGTTACAAGTTTTAAGTTTTGTTTTGTTGATTTTTTTGAGACAGGGTTTCTCTGTATAGCCCTGGCTGTCCTGGAACTCACTCTGTAGACCAGGCTGGCCTCGAACTCAGAAATTCTCCTGTCTCTGCCTCCCAAGTGCTAAGATTAAAGGCATGCGCCACCACGCCTGGCAAGTTTTAAGGTTTTTGTAATAGATTTTTTTAAACACATCCAGTAAATTTACTAATTCTGAGATACAGAGACTTTAAACAGTGGCCTTAAGTTTTTTTTTTTTTTTGAGAGCAGAGAGTACAGAGATACATGATTGCTGAGAGCAGAGAGTAGAGAAGGTGAGATTGAGAGCAGATCATCAAGTGCTTGTACAGTGGCAGACATTTTCTCAGATGGCTTGGAAGTTGGGTTTGAGCCAGGCGGTGGTGGTGCATGCCTTTAATCCCAGCACTTGGGAGGCAGAAGCAGGCAAGTTTCTGAGTTCGAGGCCAGCCTGGTCTACAGAGTGAGTGAGTTCCAGGACAGCCAGGCATACACAGAGAAATCCTGTCTCGAAAAACCAAAAAAATAAAAATTAAAAAAAAAGAAGTTGAGTGTGCCCTTTTCTGGCCATTGAGCTGTACTGAGGTCAGGCTGTTTGCTTTACAGTGAGGCTTTAATGAAATTTCTGAGTCTGAGGAGGGAAGAGAAGGCAGGTGAGGAGTCTTAATTCTAAATGGGAAGAGCCCAGGGTTAGATACAGGAGTGAGCCAAGAGACAGCAAGCAGGAAAGAAGGCATTTCTAAGCAGAGCGAGGAAGAGATGATAGAGGCTTAGGGGAAAGGGTGGCACATAGAACTCCTGTTGCAGTAGAGGAAGAAAAGTAAATGCCTCAGCAGAGAGAGGCTCTGAATCACAGTGGAGGAGCATATAGCAGACTCCAGGGAGCCAGTGAGACAGAAAGAGCCTTTCCATGTGATGGGTGCCCAGCAAGGCATAGCAGGTTCCAGGAGCAGAGAAGTGAAGAGGACAGTTACTGAGCAGGTGAGGAGAGACAGTGGTTAGTGTAGGAAGAGGAAAAGCATCTAAAGAGTCGGACTCTAGATTTTGAAGTCAAATATAGCAGGTGGCAGAAGCCAACAGAAACAAATGATACAGACTTTCCAGTCGGAGAGAGCAGGCTGCCTGGACAGAGGTCTGTGGTGCTCCTCCCAGGTCTCAGCACCAGATACATGTCTAGGAACAGTAAAGAAACCATCTACATGGCTGCTCCATTGCTGGGGGAAGGTTTTTATTGTGCATAAATGAGAGAGAAAATGCCCAAAGGCATCTAGAGGGCTGAGGGCTGTTTTACCTGCCACTCCCAGCCTAGTGTAGCAGCCAGTGCAGTAGCCAGTACAGGCATCTGGTGTCTCAAGCTTCATCCTGACTCACCTGCATGGGAACACAGCACTCTACTCTAGAACATTCCCTTCCTGGTGACTGAAAGGAGGGGTGGTGGAAGGCAAACTGAGACTCAGAATCTGTGCCACTCACAGACAGGATAAGGAAAGCCTCCCATAGAAAGTGGTATGATAGCCAGACACAAAACCTCACAGTTGCCATTGGAGTGGAGCAGATGAGAGAGGCCTTAGAGGAGGCTTCCACATCACCAGCTTTGCTAGCCACAGCCATGCTGAGTTTGTAGCTTTGGAATTTGAGATATTGCAGGACATGAAGGTAGAGATAACGAGCAGAGACTTACATGGAGGGGAATCAGAGAGGAAGCATGATCGGTGAGAGAAAGGGGGCCAGAGTACATGGTGGGGGGCTGTCACCCAAAACAGGAAACTCAGACTGCATAGCCTGAGTTCAGTCACCAGGATTCGCAGAGTAGAAAAAGAAAACCAACTCCTGAATGTTGCCCTAGCCTCCACATGTGCACTGTGGACATCACATCCACCCACAACACACACATGCACAAAATAAGCAAATGTAAAACTGAAAAGTAAAAGAAGACCTACCTGGAAAACAGAACTGGGCTTGCATGGGTCTTGCAGAGAAGGCCCCGGACATCCGCAGGTTTCAACAACTGTAGATGCACCACCACTTCCACAGTGAGCTCTATACCACAGACGGTGATTACTGGCTACAGGGCGGCAGCCTTCCCATTATAGCAAGCATTGCCAGCGCTCCATGCTTAAGATCCACACTGAGTGACTGAAAGAAAACATGTTTTTTTGTTTGTTTCAAGACAGGGTTTCCCTGTGAATCCCTGGCTGTCCTGGGACTCTCTCTGTAGACCAGGCTGGCCTCAAACTCAGATATCTACCTACCTCTGCTTCCAGAATGCTGGGATTAAAGGCATGCACCACCACTACCACCTGGTGCATGTGCATGTGCATGGACAGACACACACACACACACACACACACTCTCGAGCACTCACATGCATGTGAAATGTTAAAGTTGAGTGTTATAAGTAATATCACAGGCCACATCCATAGCTGTTCTTAATTAAATGCTGCCACTCCCAGGCTGGACACTGTTGAGGGAGGATTGAAGTCAAATGGCTAAAAAAGGACCAAGGTGATAGTGGCAGGTGGCGTGGTGGGAACAAAGGCCAGACTGCCTGGTATGGAGAGAATGGTGAACACTTGAGGTGGCACTACTGGGACCATACTCTGAAGGCAGAGCATGCCCAGTGCACAGATCTGGGTCCTTCCCAGAGATGGCAACCCAGAAATCAGAGGCCCTTGGGATTGTTGTTTCTGATCCCAGGGTATGTCACCATGTGACTGCAGCTAGCTGTGGGTCCCAGCAGTGGGGTCTTCTCAAGATGTAACCATGAGAATGTGAAGATGGTAACTAATAACACATTAGATGGCGTGACTCTTATTTTGAAAGTGCCTTGTGAAGTTGGACCTTAAGCTTCAGCTACCAGAAGAAGTGTGGTAGGCCGATGCTGTGAGTGGGGGTAGCAGACGTTTGCTTGTGACCCTGAACCAAGTAAAGGATGTTTCAACCATCCCCGAGCCGATGCCTGACTCAGAAGTTGCCATGCTGAAGCATAGCACCAAAGGAGGGCAGAGGGCCCAGAGGACCAGCAAGTAAAGTGACATCAGAGAATGCTAAATTATGCTGGAGGGGCAAGTGAAAGAGACCTGGCAGGGAGGGAGGGTCAGCTTCAGGACCATCTGGCCAGAGCACAGTATCAGTGATGGGCTCCATCTCCTCCAGTGAGATGATGAGGAATGCCCAAGGAGTTAAGTTTTGTTCAGGTATAAGGCATTCTAGGGAAGAGCTGGTTAAGAAGCCATAGAAGGTCTGCATCTGCCCCTTGTGAGTGAGAGTGTGTGTGTGCACGTGTGTGTGCACCTGTGTGTATGTGCATGCATGTGTCTACTCCAGAGATTGATGGCAAGTATCTTTTTTTTTTTTTTTGGTTTTTCGAGACAGGGTTTCTCTGTATAACCCTGGATGTCCTAGAACTCACTCTGTAGACCAGGCTGGCCTCACACATCCGCTTGCCTCTGCCCTCTGCCCTCTGCCCTCTGCCCTCTGGCCTCTGCCTCGAGTGCTGGAATCAAAGGCTTGTGCCACCAGCTCCGGCTGATGGCAAGTATCTTTTTCAGTGACTGTCCACTTTACTTTTTGAGACAGTGTTTCTCACTGAAGCTGGAGCTCCCTGATTGGCTGCCCTCTGAGCCCCAGGGACCTGCCTGTTCTTGGTCTTCAACACTGAGACCGCAGGTGTATCACATGTCTAAGTGCATATATGGATACTTGGGAGTCAAACTCAGGTCCTCCTGCCTAGTGGCAGGTGGTTTCCCCATGTGGCCGCCCCAGCCCTGCATCTCTCCACTAGGGCTTTAGAGCAGGAGCCATAGCTTTCATCTGTGGGGTGCAGATTTTTAAGATAATGTCTTGCCATATAGTCCAGGTTACCCTTACACCTGTGATCCTGCCTCAGCCTCGAAAGTGTGCAGATTACAGCATACATACACCTCCATATCACACCAGCATCATTATGTTTTCAAAAGACTGTGACCCTTAGTGGCTCCGGAAGCTTCTCATTAATGAGGTTCACATCTATCTGAAGACTGAGTGGCTGTCACAGAACCATAGGGGAACTGCTGGAGGACAGCCACCATGGGAACTGAATGCTGCCTCCTTTCCCTGATCCTCAGCTCCTTGTCCTCAGGTGCCATGTGCTGTAAACATCCCAGGTCTGCATCCTGCACTGGAGGGGGGCAGCACTGCCTGGCTTCTCCATCCTGTCTCTTTTACAAGTTCACACTCTTCTTCAATTACTGCTCATTGTGTAGGTGACAACTGTAGACACTGATGGTATCACGCCACCCAGTTTTTGTTTCACACTGGCCTGTGCCTTTTCCGGAGGCCGTGGGAAACAGCTTGCTTAGAATTCACAGGTTCAGCTGGAGTCTGCCCTTGGACCAGGCTGTGTCCCTTCCATTGTCTCTTGGGTCTCTGGCGGCACTCACTCACCTCTGGTGTGCACACTGGGCCTTTACAGTGAGACAGGAGCGATTCTCTTCTGACTCCTCCTCTGTCAGGCTAAGATGTCACTTCTTATCAGTTCCAGTTTGTAAATTGAACTCACTGAACCACACAAAAGGCCTGGTGTGACAGGGATCATGCCACCTTAGTGGCAGAGCACACTGAATCTAAGGCACCTGACACAGCAGACAAAAACTTTCTCTCTGCTCTCTGGGTGATCACTAAACCTCTCTCCATGCCTTCTTCCCAAAGGTAAAGGGACTGGAGTGCTACCACCATGCACTCACAAGCTGTCTTGGACATCTAGTTTTTGGGAAAATAGTCCATGTTTAAGATTTTGAACCAACATTTTAAAAAGAGCAGTAAGTCTTCCCAGGCCCCAAGACTGCCCTACAGATGCAGCCAGCACCAACAGTCCGGTGACTTTTGTTCAAGTATTTGGTAAATTTTGTTAATGTTAATTGTGTATTTTCTCTACAAATACATTATATACTAGAATATTTGTAAATATTAATGTCATGAATATTACCATAATGTTCTTTTGTGAGCTTTTAAAGAATCAATTATTATAGAAAAGAGAAAACAACAAGAAGATGTGATTGTTTACTTTATATATGTACATGTCTCTGTGTAGGTACATGAGCACATGTAAGAGAGACGCAGGGAGTGCTGCTTGTCCACCATTGTTCTCTGTCCATTGCTTTGAAGCAGTCTTTCCCCGAACACAGGGATCTTGCTTTGTCAGTGAGCCTGAAAGTTAACAAGCCCTGCTCTGAGCTGGTCCTAGGTGTGCTCAGGACACCCAACTTGTTGATGGGGGTGTGAGAATGGGCTGCAGGGTGCTTTTCACACTCAGTGCTCACCAGGTGATGTTGAGCCACATAGCTCGCGTGGGTGATGTCTCCCCAGGTTGGAAGGTAGTTGGAGGTTGAAGCTGTTGATAGTGTTTATGCTATCTCTTGCAACAACGCATCCCAGGTTTCGGGGCTAAGATCCAGAGGAGTCCTCCTTGTCTTCTGGTGCCAGGTTCTTTAGGAGAAAGCACAGATGCAGGGCCTCAACTCTTAATTAATAAATGGAACGGGGCCCAGCCATTGGTTGGACCCTTGAGGGTTTGATATAAAATCATTGGTTTGGGCTCAGCTTCTTGTTTATTATGTTTTTTCTACAGGTGTTAATGGAAATTGGAGGAACAATTTATAAAAATTTAAAGTATAAGCTGCTTTAGCAAGCTACTCTTGAGCAGTCAATCCCTTAGCTTTCCTTTTTTTTTTTTTTTTTTGCTTATGCACTTGATTTTTGAGTAATAAATGAGGCATTAATTATGGCTTGTGTTGAGGCTTATAGGAATGCCATGGGAGACATGAATTTCCCAAAGTTGGCAAAAGGAATAAAAGTTTTACATACCTAAGCTGTTTGTCTCCATCTGTTTGGGGACTCCTGTTACAGAGAAAGCAGAGTCGGCAAACAGCTTGCACAGACGCATGTGTCAGCCATAGAAGAGATAAGAAGGATGTAGAGGTATCAGTGCAAACATGAACAAACTTAAAACAGCCAAAAGGATGTATGCAGATTACATCCATTTGCCAAAGATCATTAGGATGAGGACCACGAGGTTGACTCCTTGGGAGGGTGGCCCAGGACTGACAGTCTCAACAGTTGTTGGGCTTTAAATCTGTGCTGATTAAAATTGTTTTTATAGAGCATTGGCTTCTTGATAAAGGAGTAGCTGCAGCTGCTGAAAAGAGACGGAGCTCCACAGGGCACAAATGGCTACGCTCTGTAGTGAGAATTTGGATTTCTTTAAAACCATAAAAATATTATAGGAATATGTTTTGTTTTAATCTTAGGTAGGGTATATGAGGCTGCTCCAGACTGTCCATAGCAGCTGACTGTGATTTACCTCGTGCCCTAGCAGGGGTGTGATTCTGCCAGCTGCAGTGTCTGCAGTTGTGTGATGCTGGGAATTCTGAGGACTTTTTAGAGAGAAATGCATTATAAATGCTGGGGCCCTAGGAGAGGGTTGTTGCCTGTGCTTGATTATTGTTGGTTGTGGTTTGTTAAGTAGCCATGCTCAAAAAGAAAACTAGGAGAAGGGAGAGAAAGGAGGAGGAAGAAATAATAGCTATCCTAACAGTGAAGATCAAACTTGCCCCAAGGAACTCCACACCCTTTTTTTTTTTTTTTTTTTTTTTTGGTTTTTCGAGACAGGGTTTCTTTGTATAGCCCTGGCTGTCCTGGAACTAACATTGTAGACCAAGCTGGCCTCAAACTCAGAAATCCTCCTGCCTCTGCCTCCCGAGTGCTGGGATCAAAGGCGTGCTCCACCACGCCTGGTGGAACTCTACACCCTTAATCAGCAGGAAGTAGTCTAGTGATAATTCACTGCCCCCTGACTTTATTCAGAGATCTCTGTCCTTTCCCCTCTATCCTTTTCTTATCTAGTGTTAAGAAGTCGAAAGGGTGAAAGAAGAGATAGAGAAGGATGGAAGACAGAACCCACAAAGTAGGAAAAATCCAAGTACAAGTACTATAAAGTATGTGTGCCGAGAGGAGAAAAGGCCTGTGTGGGAAGTAATGGGATTCCTTGTAGAACTTCTACATGAAGAACATGAAAGATGACTTTAAAATAAAACAGCATAAATCTTGTATTTTTCTGAGATTTGTACTCTTGTTCTCATGTATGCACAGCAAGTGTTCCCGAATCCCTGAGCATCTCTCCTGCCTTCCCATTGGCCATCCCATCCCCTTTGTTACTGTCAGAGATTCTGTTCTATAGCTGTCTTCTGCAGTGTTCACCTCTGCAACCTTTGCCACTTCTTGTTTTATTTGTCTGGATTCTTTTGCTGTGATAAAAATCATGACCAAAGGGGCTGGAGAGATGGCTCAGCAGTTAAGAGCTCTGACTGCTCTGAGGTCCTGAGTTCAATTCCCAGCAACCACATGGTGGCTCACAACCACCTGTAATGAGATCTGATGCCCTCTTCTGACATGTCAGAGGACAGCTACAGTGTACTTACATACATATATAATAAATCTCTTTTAAAAAATCATGACCAGCCGGGCGTGGTGGTGCATGCCTTTAATCCTAGCACTTGGAGTTCGAGGCCAGCCTGGTCTACAGAGTGAGTTCCAGGACAGCCAGGGCTACACAGAAAAACCCTGTCTCGAAAAAACCAAAAAAAAAAAAAAAAAATCATGACCAAGAAGGAAGGGTTTATTTGGACTTACAGCAGTGTGGTAGCCAGCAGGCACGGCAACTATAACTACAGATAGGTCCTTATGTTTATGCGGTAAACACTATCCACTTATCTACCTCTCGGGCCTCTTGCTTTAGCTACCTGAGAGTTGTCAGCCAGCTGTATTATGTCAGCAGCTTTGCAGGATGCACTGGACATCTGCATCCTGAGTGGGATCGCTCTCTCCTCCTCCACGTTAACATCCTTGTTTTATTCAGAACTTGTCTATGACTCTCTCCGCCTTTGGGGATCATAGGCAGATATTGGTCCAAGTGGTCAGTAGGAGCAGACCAACAGGTTCAGAAGCCCTGTGAGTACTTGTGGTGAATGATCACACCGGGACCAGCTATGAGGAATCAGATCAACTTTCCTGGGGGGTGATTCAAGGCTTATATAATTTGGGGGGTGAGGAGTAGAAACATCCAGGATGGGCAACGGTCACTGGCTGAAGGCTTTGGGTACCAAAGTGCCCATTAGCATGGGGAAGCTTCAGCAATCTCAGGTTGTAGCTGAACGGGTTCTTATCAGGAGAAAGGAAGTTGAACCTGTAATCTAAGGCTACATGACATTCCTCAGACAAGGTCAGAGAAGGAGAAACCCTGCCAATGAAGGGAGTCTTCTTGTTGGTTTTTTTTTTTTTTTTGGGGGGGGGGTTGTTTGGTTTTTCGAGACAGGGTTTCTAAGTGTAGCCCTGGCTGTCCTGGAACTCACTTTGTAGACCAGGCTGGCCTCGAACTCAGAAATCCGCCTGCCTCTGCCTCCTGAGTGCTGGGATTAAAGGCGTGTGCCACCATGCCCAGCTGTCTTCTTGGTTTTTTGTTTTGTTTTGTTTTTTGAGACAGGGTTTCTCTGTGTAGCTCTGGCTGTCCTGGAACTTACTTTGTAGACCAGGCTGGCCTGAAAGGAGTCTTCTATTACATGCTGAGCACCAGAAGGCTATTCAGTCAATGGTGGACTTGGACCTTCATTAGCAGGGTTTTCCCACACTTGTCTTCCCTGATCAGCGGTGATGGATGAAACTTCAGGCCTATCTTCTGGTCCTACAGTGGAGCCATTGCCCTTCTGACATTGACCATGGTGCTGGCTTTGAGTTCAGACATTCTTTTCAACATCAACATCAATTTAAAGAAATGATTTCACTAAGGGCTTTTATCAAAAGTATTACCAAGTACCTTCTAGCACAAAGACCCATTTCTCCCTCCTCCCCATTTGACTCATTATGGTTTATGCTCTACTGTGGCAGGAATAAATGCCTCTGTACAGGCAGCAGCTTCCCTGATCACAGTATTGCTTTTCCTAGGCATGGTGGAACAGTCCTTTAATCCCAGCACTAGGGAGGCAGAGGCAGGTGAATCTCTGTACATTGAAGGCCAGCCTGGTCTATGTATTAAGAACCTGTCTCAAAAAAAAGAAAACACAGCCCAAGTTGGACAGTCCCGTAGGAATGACCCTTAAGGTTGACCTCAGGCTCCACATACAAAAAAAGAAATTGAGGGCTAGAGAAGGCTCAGTGCTTAAGAGCACTGGTTGCTCTTCCAGAAGACCATGGTTCAATTCCTAGCAGCCACATGACAGCTTACAACTGCCTGTTCTGGACTTTGCAGGTACTGTATGCATATGTTGCACAGACACACACAGGCAGAACACCTGTACACATAAATAAACATTTTTAAACAGAAAAAAAAAATCCAACCACTTGTAGCCTCATGTGGAAAAATTTTTGACCTGGCATTCTGAGGTTGGGGCCTATATATTTTGTTGTTGTTTCTGTGTTCATGGTTCTGGTTTCTTGAAGCCATCAAGAAGACCATACTTAACAGCATGTGGCTTCCTGTGGTGCCCATCGGGGAACGGTGCCTGCTCCCTGGACCACAGGCCCACCTGGGGCCTGGCTTCCTCTCTACTTGTGTGTGACACTGCACTCTGGCTATCCTAGTAGCTGCTTTCTTCTGAGACTGCAGGTCGTGGCATGTGACTCACACTCTGTTCCATTCCTAGGGTCTCAGCTACTGTAAGCAAGACTGGACTCCTCCAGCGCAGACTGCTCCAGCCACCCCTGGAAGACAGACACCCCACCAGCCCTGACAGACTATTACTCCAGGTTCACACACAGTAGCAAAGGGTAGTCCCCTATAGCAGAGAACTGCTCAGAAAAGTAGATTTTGGGGTTTTGTGTGTGTGTGTGTGTGTGTGTGTGTGTGTGTGTGTGTGTGTTTTCTTGGCTTACCTCCCAGCCTCACCCCCACCTCCTTTCCAACTGCTGATGTCAGTGGGTCAGTACAGATAGAAAGGCTTTGTATATTGTTGGGTATTTGGAAGATAATTATGTTAGAATTGTTTTTGTTGTTAAATAAAACACATTCTTGTCCTAGCAGTATGCAGTACAATTCATTGTGTGAATTGGGCTCAACTCCTGAAGTCCACGGTGGGGCAGAGGGAGCGTTTGCAGAGAGCAGCAGGAGTGGGAATCGGGTCTGTTTACCACAGATTCCCCATGCACCTGGACACAGCACACCTGACACCTCTCTGTGGGGAGCTGTGGCCAGGCAAGTTCATTGGAAACTGAAAGCCAATTAGTCTTCCTGCTGGAGTCCTAGTCTCCCCCAGTGTCCTGTGCTTCCTCTTGAGGCTAAAGCAAAAGGACCCTCCTCTCTCTCAAATGCCTCCCAGCTGCTCAGTTCCCAGCAGAATATACACTCGGGGCCTTTCACTTGCGTGCTCACCCTGCCCCCAGGCCTCCTTGCCAACCTGAATATCCCTTCACAATGCTGTCGCTGGCCCTGGTCCCATGTCTGGCCATCCTTCCGGCATGCTGCCTGCTCTATGCCTTTCTCCCCTACTACAAGCAGTTATCCAGCACATCCTGCCTTCCCATCTTCTCACTGAGCTCAGAGAGCCAGTGGCAGGCATTCCTAATGCTGACTGGCCTCCACCCAGCCAGGTTTCTGTGACCTGCCACTGCTGGGTTTCCCTGGTCTCAGGAAGAGCTTCCCTTTAACCCTTTCTCAATCTCCAACCACTGGAAATTCTCTCACAGGCGTTCTTCATGTACTGAAGATGCTCCAAGGGTGAGGATAAGGACTCTCGGAGGCTACATACCCACAGGAGACCAGTGTGCCCCTGACCCAGTAAAGCCCTTGCCTCTTCCCCATCTGCTTCCTTCCCTCTGAGCAGAGCTGGCCAGGCCAGCCTCCTCCTAGAGAAGATGGTGCATGGCCGGGGCTGGGGTGGTGACTTCCCAGTAGTTCTCCTGGATGTTCCTAGGACTGACTAGTACAGCCTCAGGATAGAGCTGCAGGAGGTCCTGAGAACCTCCATGACACTCCCAAACCTATCGCTCCAGATCTAGGCCATGTCCTGGCTTCATATGGCATCAGATGTCCCTCAGTCTCTCCAGACTCAGGGGGCCCAAACCTGCTGAATCTTACGGTCATGACCCATGGTCCTCTACCTAGTGTTTCTCAGGAAGAGTGGGGCTTTGAGACAATCTCACTTTACAGCTCAGGCTGGCCTACAACTCAGTATGTGCATCAGTGGTCTAATGCTTGTGATCCTTCGGCCTCAACTATAAGTCCTGGGATTCCAGGCTGCCCCACCTCAGTGAGTCTGTTTGGATGGGGTTGATTGATGGGTCTTAAGCTGTCAAATATCCAGAAATGAGCAGACTCTAAACTATAGGATTTCTGTTGGTGAGATAAAAGCACCAGATCCTGGGGGAACTTGTCAGTTTCCTACAGCCACTGGCCAGCAATGGATTCAACTGGATGGTGTCCCCCCCATTTGCCATAAAGAGCCATTCCTCTTAAAAATGGCTACCTGTAGTGACATATCAAAGCCCATGCCTCTATCCTGCCCTTCTCACCTCCCCTACCCAAAACTCCCTCCAGCCCATGGACTTCCCTCCCCCTAGCTACTTACCCTTCTTATAACCTGGGTGTTTCTCAGGACACTATCTCTGGCTACCCTCTAATCTTCCAGTCTTTGTGTCTCACTGTCTCTCTCTATCTCATTATGTTCACTATTTTCTCCCACTTCTCTGGACCTGACCATGTCTGATCCACTGGTCATGCTCAGTCTGCTTCTTTGTCTGTGCTCTGGATACTTACCAGATGTCACTGGTTATTCTCTCTCGTGTCTATTATAAAAATGTTCACTCGGACCAACCCATGGAGCAGTCACGTCATGTTTACTGTGCCCCCTTGTATCTTGATTGGCAGTTTGCCTGGATTTAGAATCATCTAGGAACCTGCATGTACACAAAGTAATTTTGTTTTAATGGAGAGGGACAGGTATGGTGGCACAGGCCTTTAATCCTAGTGCTTAGGAGCCAGAGGCAGGCAGGTCTCTCTGAGTCCACATAGTGAGTTCCAGGACAGCCAGCGTTATACGGTGAGACCCAGTTTCAAAAAGGATGGCTCAGTAGTTAAAAGTGAGAACTGCTCTTTCAGAGGACTCAGGTTCACTTCCGATTGATCACCCATGTCAGCTCACAACTACCCGTAACTCTAGCTCTCAGGGAACCAGCAGCATCTTCAGGCTTCTGCAGGCATCTAACACTCACATGCACACACAGACACATAATTAAAAGTAAATATTTTAAATATAATGACACACTGAGGATCTAACCCAGCATCACCGTTTCTAAGAGTCTCCTTAAACTGGGCTAAAAGGCTGCTCACCCCGTACCATTGTTCCTATTTGGATGCGAAAGCTCCTGTGTGGAGTCTCAGGCCCCAGCTAGGGCACTCCCGAGAAGAGATTAGATCAGGAGCAACCCACCGATGAGTTCATAGCTAAAGAGCTTACACGAGGTGAGGACTGGTTGGGAGAATGTCCCCCCATTGGGACTAGCTTGGCCCTGTCTCTTCGTCTTGTGTCTCTGGCCACCATGAAGCGAGTAGCTCTGCTGCACCCTGTCATCCAGCTGCCACCTGCTTACCTCTCCCCATGCCCAGCTGACCATGCTCTAAGATCTCTGGAACATGAACAAGGGTAAGCCAGTTTTGTTTATGGCAGGTGTCTTGTCACAGTGGCTAGCTCAACCATGGCTGGGGAAGCAACAAGACAGAAAACTTCAAATTCTTCCGAGGAACTGGGAAAAGAAATCACAGCATGGCTATCCCAGAGAGTGCTTCACATCTGTTCAAGGCTAAGGGGTTGGTCTCCGTTAGGTCACCAATACAGCTGGGTACAGTGTGAGGCACCTGCTAGAGGTGCCCTTGTGATTTTCTTCCTGCTGAATGCAGCAGGATGGCCCACAAGCAGTTGTCCTCACACAAGCACTTCAGTAAGCATTGTGAGGTTCCATGTGTCTCCCTGCCCTGACATCAGCTACTCCTCTGATATCTGAACCAGAGAGCATGCAAGGCTATCCAGCAAAGGCGAGGTGATTTCATTACAATTCTCTCTTGTTTGTTGTTTGCTGTTTGAAACAGCATCTTGCTATGTAATAGACCAGAATGGCCTTGAATTCCTGGATTCTAGGCTGGAGCTCTGCCACTGAGCCATGCCCCCAGCCCCTCCCTGGGGGATTCTAGGAAACTTTTCTGCTACTAAGTTATATCTCAGCCTTTTTTAAGTCTCTGTTGCTAGGCAGGGTCTCCTAAATTGCCTAGGCTGGCCTAGAACTCATTCTATAGCCAAGATAAGCCTTGAACTTGAAATCTTCCTGCCTCGGCCTTCCCAGTAGCAGGGATGACAGGCATGCCCCACCATTTCCAGCTATACACCCTTATCAGGTAAGGTGAGCTCCAGGACTTTGATATCTCCTTTCTAGCTTCCAGCATGTTGTCTCCTTCTCCATGCTTCGTGGTCTTTGTATATGTGTTCTTGTGAAATGTGTCCATGTGGATGCCACATAGCCAGATTCCCTGGTGATGTAGGAACAGGTAATGGATGGCTCTCGCCACCTGTGGGCAGTCAGAGGTCTGGGCTCTGCTGTGATCTTCCTTCAGCTCAGTCTGCCACCATTGTGTGATCACACTCACTTAGGATGGAAAAGGCTACCTTAGGACCAGAAGCTTCCAGAACCATCTTCCTAGTCAGACACAGTAGGATGATTCCCCTCCCTGGGCTTGCTCTAGCTACAGTGGAAAGGATCCCCAGGGTTACTTCAGAATTAGCCTCTGAGTCCCAGGGAAGGAAGGTCTGTGGCACGGGTGGGTCTGAAGAGAGTACAAGTGCTTAGGGTTGAGCGCCCACCCATGCTCGCCAGTGTTCTACATTGAAACACACCCCAGCCCTCAGATCCCATCGCTCTACCAGTTGCTGGTTTGGTTTGGTTTGGTTTGGTTGTTTCTGCCCACTGCTGAGCACTGAAATCGAGGACCTTGTGCATGTTGGGAAATTGCTACAGCTAAGCTACTGTAGCTTATCCTGGATAAGGTGGTGCACACCCAGCCCATCTTTGCATTTATATTCACCGAGAGTCTCATTTGCCCAGAGTAGCCTCAGGCTTTCTACTCTCCTGCCTCAGTCTTTCTTGTCTCTTTCAAAAACAGAATTTGAGGGACTGTGAGATAGCACAGAGTATCAGCACATGTGGTCAAGCCTGGTCATATGAGTTCCAGCCACAGGGCCAGCGTGGTGGAAACACCTCCTGCACTTCAACATGGGATACATAGCATACATGCACATACCACCGAGAGACAGACAGACAGACAGACAGACAGACAGACAGACAGACAGACAGAGAAATAAGGATTTGAGCTCTCAGAACACAGTCTACAAGGTTCAAACTGATTCTTTCGGAGCACATCAGACGATAGGGGGCGACATAGCCCATGTCATCCTGTCAGTCCCAGCCATTGGCCCCTGGGATACTCACTGTACCACAGGCAGAACATTGCTGACAGCAGGCCCCAGTCAGGGATGTGATCTCCACTCTGCTGGAATGAAACGGTTCCAGGGTCAGAGAGGGGACCTGGGTGGCAATTGAGGCTGGCCCCACACAAGGGCACAGTGTGTGTCCTGACTCCAGTGGACCCCTCCCTCCACAGAGAAAACCCAGACAGGGGCTCCAGCACTCTGGAGAAAAAAAAATTTGAGACAGGGTCTTAGAATATAGCTCTGGCTGTCCTGAACTCACTCTGTAGACCAGGCTGGCCTTGAACTCAGATTTGCCTGCCTCTGCCTCCTGAGTGCTGACATTAAAAGCATGCGCCACCACCATCTGGCCAGTGACTTTTATAAAAGACAGAATCTCACTCTGGCTGCCTATAACTTGCTGTATAGGCCAGGGTACCTCAGTCTCAGAGATCCACCTCCCTCTGCTCTCATAGTGCTGATCTTAAAGGTGTATACCACCACATGCAGCTCCATCTTATTTCCTGAGACAGGACCTCTCACTGAAACTAAAGCTCATGGCTTTGGGCAGCCAGGCTGGACTGCGAACTCCAGGGATTTGCCTCTCTCTGCCTCCCCCATGCTGGGGTTACAGACACAAGCCACAATGCCCGACTTTTGAACATAGGTTCTGGGAAGCAAACTTAGGTCCTCATGCTTGTGTGGCAAGCACTTTGCAAGCTGAGCCTCTTTCTAGGAAAAGCCCCTCGGAGCTCATGAGACCCCTGTGGTTAAAGCCCTTGCTTGAAACTAGCCTTGGCCGCCTTCCCAGTGCAATTAAAGAGAATGTTGGGAGAAAGCAGAGAGCTTTAACCAAGTTTTGTATCTGAAAGAGAGACAGATAAAGGAGGCTAGCAATCCCAAGACTGTTTTGGAGGTACTGACATGAACATAAATAAGCAAACACCCTGTTTCAAAGAAGAGTGATCCCCAGTGAGGAGATGGTGGCAGGGAGGCATGGTGCAGTGGTAGAGGGACTGCCTAGCATGTAGGAGGCCCTAAGTTCACTCTCCAGTACCACCAAAGTAGTCATAACAATGATAATTTTGTATGAGACATCTGAACAGTCCAGTGCCCTGGCATCCAAAGGGTACCTGTGTGAGGGAGCAGAGGAGATAGGCTAGAACAGCTCTGCATGCTGCATTGAGACCTCTGGGTTTGGTTTTGTTTTGCTGACTTGGGACTTCCTATGTAGACCAAATTGCCTACAGAGATCCACCTGCCTCTGCCTGCTAAATGCTGGTATTAAAGGCCACCACACCTAACTATGATACTTTTAAAAATGATTTTTTATGTGTATGAGTGTTTTGCCTACATGTATTTGTTTGCCCCGTGTTCATGAGCACCATGTGTGTGCCTGGTGCCCACAGTGGCTTGACCCAGAGTATTGGATCCACAGGAACTGGGATTACAGATGCCATGAGCCATCATGTGGGTCCTGGAAACAGAACCCAGGTCCTTTGGAAGAGCAGCCGGTGCTGCTAACTGCCAAGCATTTGTCCAACCCCTTCAGTGATAACTATGAAAGGAACCCCTGCCATGTGGACAAGATGGTGTGGCAGTACACAGCAGGTAGCCTGGACTGAGATCAGTCTGCACTGGCGTGCCCTATAGAGGCCAGGGACAGGATCCCACTGGGCCATGGGCGTTGGGGTTTCTTCCAGGTCTCTTCCCTCCTATGAACTTCTTCTGGTTAGCTTTTATTGCCAACTTGACACAGCCTAGAGTCACCTGAGAAGGAAGAATTGGTTGAGGAATCACCTAGATCTGATTGGCCTGTGGACATGTCTATGAGGGAGGGGTTATGATTGTTAATGGATGTGGGAGGGCTTAGCCCTCTGTGGGTGGCACCATTCCCTAGGCAAGTAGTTCTGGGCTGTATGAGACAGTTAAGTGTGAGCCTGCATGAGCGAGCCAGATAACAGCATTCATCTACCATGACTGCTAGTTATTAGTGAGTTCCCTGGTCAGAGGTAATATTGCTTAGAAAAGCAAGCCAGCCTTCAGGTTCCTGCCCTGAGTTCCTGCCCTGGTTCCCCTAGATGATGGATTGTGGCATGCAAGGGTAAGCCAAATAAGTCCTTTCCTCCCTCAATTGCTTTTGGCCAGAGTGCTTAATCTCAGTAACAGGAAGGAAACTAGAACAGAAGCCCAGGCAGGTCTGCAAGCTGTAATTCTGAGTGCAGCCCCATCCAGGGTGTGTTCAGAGAGCTGAGCAAGAAACCCAGTTCAATAACTCCTGACTGTGACACATGGGGACTGTGAACATGAAACCTGATGATGACATTCTCAGGTCCAGCCGCACCTTGCCAGACACAGCCAGGGAGGGGGCAGGGAGAGGTACAATAAGCACGGAGTTGGCTGGAAACAGAGTTTGGACTTCTTCTACAACCCCGACCATTCCAGGTTCTCACTGGCAGATGCCAGCACTCCCGCAGCCTGGTGTAAAGCAGCCTGTGACCCGCTGGCTGCCTGTGTCTCCTCGGCCGTGTGCTGCCAACTTCACATACATGCATACCCCACACAGCCTGCTGCTCAGCAGTCTACCCTGCCCAGCTAAGCATTTAGAGAGAAAGGCTGGCGTCTGGAGGGGCCTGACACTATCAGGGCACAGAAAATCAATGCCACAGTGTTCCACAGTGTACAAAGAGCCTCACTCAAGCCCCATGGAATAGATGTAGAAAGCACCAAGGTACGTTTCCAACCTCAGGATTCCTCAGCCGCCCTTTAGTGCGTCACTGGCTCCCTTTTGATTTCATGAGAAAGCCCATCCTCACTGCCTTTGATTCTCGAGTCTCTCTCCCCTTCCAGGGACGCCTTTCCATTCCTCTCTCCAGGCCCAGGGGCTGTTTCTCCTCCTCCACAAGAACTAAATAACAAGGCTGTCTATCATGAAGGAAGCAGGAATGCCTCCTGCCAGAAGCCCTCTTCTCTTAATTTTTGCTTCTTCCACATCTTTTTTTTGCTGTGGAAGGAATCCCTGGCCTTAGACATGCTGTTTTTAAAATTAACTTAAATGAGAAATTAATTTAAACGTATTCATTAAAAACTGTTATTGCCGGGCGTGGTGGCGCACGCCTTTAATCCCAGCACTTGGGAGGCAGAGGCAGGTGGATCTCTGAGTTCGAGGCCAGCCTGGTCTACAAAGTGAGTTCCAGGACGGCCAAGACTACACAGAGAAACCCTGTCTCAAAAAAACTAAAAAAAAACAAAAAACCAAACAAAAAAACCCAAACAGTTACTAATGTGTGATGTGGGGTGTGCTGTGGCATGCATGTGGATATCAGAAGTCAAGTTTGAAGAGTCAGTTCTTTCTCTACCTTTATGTGAGTTCCAAGTCACCAGGCTTGCACAGGAGGCGCCTGTACTAGCTGAGCCACAGTTCCAAAGAGGGTGTGTAAGAAGGGATTCTTCAGATGTGGGAAAGGTAGACTCAGAAGGTACCCACTGGATGGTCAGGTCAGCCAAGCTGCCCCTGGAGACCAAAGTCCCGGGAGTGTTCACGGAAGGTTTTGCTGGAGTCTAACGTCTGCATCTGATAGAGCAGGTGCTGAGATGACTCAGCCAACTGATCGGCGAGTGTGGGCTCACTCAAAAAGTAAAGAGGGCGGATGGTACAGTTCTGAGATAGTTCTTGTCTGATAGGTTCAAGGCCCTGAGTTCCATACCCAGCACTACAGGAAAAGAGTTGAAAAGGAGGTTTAAACCCAGGATGGGACTTTGAAGAAGATAGTCACAATAAGGGATTAGAGGTATTAACACTTATAAGGGTGACACTCTGGGCAAGGCAAGATGGTGCACACTTGTCCCTGAAGCACCCATGAAGATGAAATAGAGTCATGAAGCTAAGGGCTAGCCTGGGCTAGATAATGAGATGGTATGGAAGTGTCAGGGCAGGGAGTGTGGCTCAGTGGTTGGTTGTTTCGATTCCCCTAGTGAGAGGCTGGGAACTTGGCTCAGCAGTCATTCACTCGCCCAGCATGGGCAAAGCCCAGGGTTTGATCCCAACACAAAAACAAAATAACACAATTCCTCTTGGGTTTAAAGGTACACACTTGTAATCCCAGCACTTGGAAGGCTGAGGCAGGAAGACTGGGGGTTCAAAATGAACCCAGATAACACAGACTATGTATCAAAACAAATCTGGTGACATGAGACACTCCTATAATACCAGAACTGGGCAGCTGAGGTAACAGGATAGTCTTGAAAGAATGACCAGCCTTGGCTAAAAAGTTAGCTCTAGGCTAGTCTGGGAGAGAGAGAGAGAGAGAGAGAGAGAGAGAGAGAGAGAGAGAGAGAGAGACTGAGACTTACCTCGAACTAAACTTCATTCTCTTGTGACTTTCACAAATCTTTCCCCTGGCTCTGCTCTGTCACCTGACTCCTCTGTCCAACATGTGGGCTCCACCCTGGATTGCCTGCCCTTTCCCAGAGAGGGTTCATCTAAACCAGTGGTTCTCAACCGTCCCAGTGCTGTGACACTTTAATACACTTCCTCATGTTGAGGAAATTATTATCAGTACTATATCATAACTGTAATTTTGCTACTGTTACGATCATAATGTAAACAGCTATGTTTTTCCGATGGTCTTAGGCGACTCCTGTAAAAGGGTGATTAGACCTCCAAAGGGGTCTCAATGACCACATTGAGAACCACGAATCTAAGCAAAACCTCCAGCTCCTGCAACCTCCATCTTTACCCACAGTCCTCCTTAACCTCTCCCTCAGCCCCACCCCTGTGCAGCTTGTAAACTCTGTGGCTAAGCTGTCACATGCTTTTCACGTTTTTTTTTTTTTGAAAGGAACTCTGGGATCAAGGATGCTCGCTCTCCCCACCCCCACCTTCCAAAAACACTCTGTCCTGAGGCAGCCCAGTCCCCTGGCTCTGCAACAGGGAGAGTGAAAACAGCCAGGAGCTAAGGGTGTTAGAAACATTGTGTCCTTGAAAACAGCTGGAAACTAAAGTATTCCCAACAGGGTCACTACTGTTTATTCCACCCCATGTGCGGGAGGTGGGGAATGGGAGCCGGAAGCCTGGTGTGGTGGCACACCTTCAATCCCAGCACTTGGGAGCCAGAGGCAGCCGGATCTGTGAGTTGTCCATGCCAGCCAGAGCTACATAGTGAGACCCTGTCTAAAAAAAGATGGATTCCCGGGACTGTGTCCATAACAGCTCAGGTATGGCTTTGATTGGCTCCGCTTGGCTCGCTGCTCATCCCTGAACGCAATAGGAAGTTGGGTAGTAATCTCCGATTGTCTGGTTTTGTGCCTGTCTCTGGTTTGGGGTATTTGAGAGTTCAGTAACAAGGTTCTCTGAAACCAGAAAGCCAGAAAGCTGCCAAGTGACCAAACCTCTTCCACAGGGGGAGTCTTGAGGGTTCCTTTATGAGGGGGTAGGAGAGAGACAACAAGGAGGATGGAAGAGAGAGAATTCCTGACTAGTAGTAAGCACCTTGTCGAAAAAGAATCATGGCCCCGTGGTTTGGAGCTGTCCATGTTGCTATGGTTTGTAATGGTTCATCCTCACTGGATTCATGTGTTAAGGGGAGCAGGGGGAAGGGGGAGGGGAGGGGGGTTTTTGGAGGGGAGACTAGGAAAGGGGATAACATTTGAAATGTAAATAAAGAAAATATCTAATTTTTAAAAAAGCATGATCTCCAATGGGAGCAAGATCAAGAAAGTGGAACCTTTGGCCTTTAAAGATTGTGCACAGCAGGAGGTTCAGCCCTAGGGAGCTAGTGTAGTCCTCATGGGATCCTGGTTCATTGTCTTACTTGTGGATTGCTTTTTTTTTTCTTTTTTGGAGACCAAGCCTCACTAGGTAGACTTGGCTGGTCTGGAACTCAGTATATAAACCAGGCTAGCTTTGAACTCAGAGATCTGCCTGCCTCTGCCTCTCAAGTGCTGAGATTAAAGGCCTGTACCACTATGTCCGTCTAGAGTGTATGGCTTTTAATGCTATCCACTAGGGGTTAGAGAGCAGAGACAAGTAAATCGCTATGGATTCCAGGTCAACCTGGTCTATATAGCAAGTCCCGAAAAACAGACGCCACAACCCAACCGCAAAGACTCAGCGGCTGGACAAGATGGCACCCGTCTGTAATCCTGGCACTTGGTAAATGGAGGCAGGAGGACCAGAGGTCACAGTCATCTTTAGGTACATATCTGGCTGAAAACTCATGAGCCCTTATCTGGAAGATGGATGGATGGATGGATGGATGGATGGATGGATGGATGGATGAGACTGACCTTTCACTGGTCTACAGCTTCCTTATAAATGTGTGAGACCTTCCACAGCCGACCTATTTCCTCTTGCCAGAAGTTTCTCCAAAAGTAGAGACTGAACAAACAGTACCACCTACTCTAGGACGGCACTCCTCCAGAGCTGGGCACTAGATCCATAATAAGTAACACTAAAACCACCAAGAGGGCTCAGTGGAGAAAGACACTTGACACCAAGTCTGGTGACCCAAGTTCAATCCCAGGGCCCATATGGAGGAAAGAGGGAATCATCTTTTACAAGTTGTCCATTGACACCCCCCACATACTCCCCACCCCAATAAATAAATAATTTTGCTATTGTGGTTTATGACTTTGGGGCTTGTGTAGGAAGCATGAAGTTTTCTGGTTTGAGTCCCAGCTAAGAGAACCCAATTTCAGGTATGTCTGTTGCAGCAACAGAAAAAGAACCAATATACTTCCCATCAGCACTGGAGTTCTGACATCAGAGGAGGTGACTTGACTGTAGTCATTGTGCTGCTGAGATCCAGTAGCTTCCTCTGCACAGGGCACAGTAGCACAGACCTCTAACCCTAGCACCAGGAAGATGAGGCAGGAGCCTTGAGAGTCTGAGGCCAGCCTGGACTGCAGAGTGAGTTTGAGATTAGCCTGGACTAAGCTAGCCCACCTCAGAAGAAAAGAAGCCAGGCCTGAAGAGATGGTGCTGTAGTGGGGTAGGGTGGGGTGGGGCTAGGAGCATTGGCTCTCCTTCCAAAGGACCAGAGTTGGCTTCCCAGCACCCATGTGGCAGCTCACAACTCTGTAGGCACCAGGCACACGCGTGGTAGATACATACACATACATGCAGCCCTCACACACACACACACACACACACACACACACACACACACACACACCAAACAAAAGGAAAAGTCAAAGCCTGGGCATGATAGTGTACACCTTTAATCTCAGCACTAGGAGGGGGCAGGCATATCTCTGTAAGTTTGGGGTCAGCCTGGTCTACATAGTGAGTTCCAGGACAGCCAGGGCTATATAGAGAGACCCTGTGTCAACAAACAAACAAACAAACAAAGTGTCAAAACTAGAAAATAACACAGTGTGTAGGGGATTAAACGGAGATTCCGGGCCCCAGCCAGTGAACTATTAGGCCACCAAGGTGTAGGAAAGAAATTTCGAGTCCAATGGCGCAGGCCACCAAGGCAAGTGATTCAGCTAAGAGCCTCCCTTCTATTTACAGTTCTCTGTCTGTCTCTCTTTCGTTTGTGCATTTGTTTGTCTGTGAGAAAGCTTCACACAGCTCTTGAGAAGCCAGAGGACAAGAATTAGTCCTCCTCTCCCACCCTGGGGGCTCCAGGAATCCAACTCTGGTCCTCTAGCTTGGTGGCCTACAGAGCCATCTAATTAGCTCAAGTCCTTTCTTTCTTTTCCTTTCATCCCTTGTTCCCCCCTTTTTCTCTTTTGAACGTGTGGTGTACATGTGTGTACACGTCTGTTATAGGGTGTGCATGGTGTGCGTGCCTGGAGACCAGAAGTCTCAGGGGGTGTCTCCTCAGTCACTCTCTGTTTTATTTTTAATTCCATTTTGTGTGTGTGTGTGTGTGTGTGTGTGTGTGTGTGTGTGTAAGAGAGAGAGAGAGAGAGAGAGAGAGAGAGAGAGAGAGATACAGAGACAGAGAGAGAGACAAAGAAACAGGGAGAAAGAAGATGTGCACAATTGAGAGAGAGAGAGACTGCGAGTGCAGGCACATGAGCGGTAGTCAAAGGACAACTTAGAGCTGTTTTATTCGCTTGCTTGTGTTTTCCTTTCTCTGTGTGGGTCGCAGGTCCTCTCCACTCGTCAGTCTGGGTCTCCTAAATGAACTTTGAGCTCACCCTTCTGTCCTTCTGTCTCTGCCTCCCCAGCTCTGGGCAAACAGACACCCCAGCTTTCAAACGGGTACCAGGGAGAACCAAACTCAGGTCCTCAGACTTTTTCAGCAAGTGCTTCTTGACCCACCGAGCCATCTTGCCAGCCCCGAGAGCCCTGTCCTGTCCCCTCCAATGTTGCAGACACAACTGGTTGGAGGCCTGGCTCTGGCCGCTGGGAGCCAAATGGGCCTCATGGACGAACCGGCTCTGCATCTACTGGACAGCCCCCTGGGCCGCGTGTGCGGAGGATAGCGCATCGCAGCGGTGACACTGAGCCAGGTGCTCGCCCTTCGCACCCGTCTCCCACCCCCATCCCTGGCGATTCCATCGCCGTCAGCAAAAAGCGTCGTGGCGCCAGCGTGGGGCGGCGGGACCGCGGACTGGAGCGTGGCCGGGCGCTGCGCGGGTTCGGATCCGCCTGCATTTGTGTTGGCAGCGGCCCGGGGCGCACGGCCTGGGTGATGAAAGGGGCCTCTGTCTGCACTCGCCGTGCCCCGCTCACTTTACTCTTAACAGAGCTTGGAAGCTTTCCTCCTCTTTCCCAAAATACACGTGCGTGCGTGGAGTGTGTGTAGGGGGAAAAAAAAAACAACAAAAAAACTCACAGCGAAGGTCATGTCCTGGCCCAGGCATAGGAAATGTGAACCCAGGGGGCAGAGGAGAAGATGAAAGCTTTTCTTCCTGGGCAGGGTGGCAGCTCCCTCTGGGCTCTGGGGAGGGGGGGGAGTAGGGAGACCTTTTTCTAACACCCCACTGTCATTATCCCAGGAGACATGTGCTCTCTCCACCCTGCAACCTAAATGGATGATGAAGTGGGTGCTGCCTTGTAGGCAATGCTGTCACCAGATGTGTCCAGAGGGACCCTGCATAGCATGAGGATGGAGGCAGGCAGATCTTGTCACTCAGTGATCATCTATCTAGTGACTAGCAGGTTCCGTGAGAAAGCTCATCTCATAAACGGAGGAGGGGGGCCTGGTAAGATGGCTTTGCTGGTAAAGATGGCTGCTGCCAAGTGTGACCACCCGAGTTGGATCCCTGGGCTACACTTCACAGGGTGGAAGGCAGGAAAGCACAAGCTGACCTCTGACCCCCACCTTCCCCCATACACATACAAATGAATGTAACTTAAACATCACTAAAAAGAAGGCAGAGAAAAGTGGAGGAAGGCACCTGGTACTGATATCTGGTACCCCTGGACCATGAACTGACCCTTCCATCTCCACTTCCTGAGTGCACACACTGAAGCCCGGCTTTATATAGTGCTGGGACCAGACCCCAGGGCTTCCTGACAGCTAAGCTACATTCCCAACCTTAAAAAAAATTTTTTTTTTAAAGACAGGGTCTCAGATAGCCCAGGCTAGCCTTAAACCCCTCATCCTTCTGCCTTCATTCCTGAGTGCCAGGATGACAGAGTTAGCTCCCTAACCCACCACCCATACTGTTTTAAGGCATCTCAGGAGCTTCCGGGAGAGACAGTGTGGTCTCCTCCGGTGGAACAGGGGACCCAGGTGGTCTCTCTCTCCACCATGTGGGGACCTGGGGAACAAACTTGGGGTTGTCACTCTCAGAAGCAGATACCTTTACCCACTAAGTCATCTCGCCAGCCCCTCTGCCTTCCTGTAGCTCTCTTTGGACCTGCA
The DNA here is from genome assembly GCA_902729485.2 of Mus minutoides. NCBI lineage: Eukaryota > Metazoa > Chordata > Mammalia > Rodentia > Muridae > Mus > Mus minutoides. The sequence continues at coordinate 1,906,334 of LR749513.1, read as the reverse complement.
GTTCAGTAATAGGCTAAGTGGGCTGGCCAGGGAGTCCCAGCCACTCACTCCTCTCCACCCTGCAGTGCTTACAGACAGACAAACTCGGCTTGATGGCACAGGCCTGTAATTCCCAAATTCAAGACTTCATCATTCTCTAAGACAAAGACAGCTTCAGGCCAGCCTGGTCTGCATGAGACCCTCTTTCAAGAATGCCAAAACAGTGAATTCTTTGTCTTTCAAGCCAGAGAAGAGGCAGGAGCCCAGTAGCCCTTGCTTCCCTCCTGGGAAGGCTTTTCCAAGTGGGAGCCCATGCACGCCAGGGAGAGGAGGTGCAGTGTTCTTGGCTGTGCGGCTGGGAGTGGAATTTCCATTTTGTCCTGCACAGGGAGTGGGGAATGGATCGTAGCTCAAAAACCACAGGCTCTCCCTGTGCTTCCCACGTGTCAGTAGAGTTTCTTGAATAAATGTTTATTCATCTTTTTATATGCCTTTCGGAGCCATTCCAAAGGGGGCTGTGGTAAGCAAAGTGCCCCCGCTCTGGTCTGTACCCCAGAGGACCAGGAAGACACGTTCCTCTGCTGCCAGGAGGAGGGAGGTTCTGCTGACATCACAGATCTAGGTCTGGAGTTCCCAAAATGGATCCAGAAATAGACCAAAGAGCTGGGGGAATGGGCAAGCCTGTGGTCCCAGCAGAGGCCAATGGAGGGAGAGAGAAAAGTCAAGGCTAACCTAGGCTACATAGAGAATTCTAGACTAACCTGAGCTACAGAAGGAGATGTTTGGAAACAAAGAGAGGAAGTAAGGGAAAGAGGGAGGGCAAGGGGAAGTGGCACCGCAGGAAAAGGTTCCTGCCACCAAGCTGACATCCTGAGTTCCATACCTAGGGCCCACATGGGGAACATAGAGAACAAGTTGTCCTCTGACCTCTGCATGGGTGGTACTGGTACCTTCCACCCACATCTACACCCTAACAGTAAACAGATGTAATAAAAGATGTTAAAAGAAGAGAAAGTCAGCTGTGGTGGTACACATGTTTAATCCCAGGATTCAGAGAATGGGGACAGAGGCAGACAGATCTCTGTGAGTTCAAGACCAGCCTGGTCTACATAGTGAGTTGCAGGCAAGTCAGAATGGCATAGTAAGACCCAGTCATAAAAAACAGGGCAGGCGGGAGGGAGGCAGGGAGACAGAGAGGGGCTGAGAAAGGAAAGGATTCAGGGAGATGGTGGTTCAGTAAAGCACTTCCCTTGCAGGCATGAGGACCTGAGTTCTGGTCCCAGGAATTCAAAGGCTTGCAGGCAAGTGTGGTGATACAGAGGTGGTGGTCACACCACTGACCCCAGCCATGGTGGAGAGGGGCAATCTGCTGAGCCAGCTACCCAGGCCTATGCAGCCTGTTCAGGCCAACAAGAGACTATATCACACAAGGTAGGTTGCCTACAGTGGTGATCTAATGTCACAATGTCACATCATGCACAGGCTCGGACACACACACACACACACACACACACACACACACACACACACACCTGCACAAACTTGCATGCATACACAGAGAAGGGAGGAGGAGGAAGGGGAGAAGAATAGAGAGTAAAGGGAAAGAGAGAGAGAGAGAGAGATTACAGTGAGAAATGCAGGCTCCTCCCAGGGAGCGTCCAGATCCATTGATGGAGGAACCTAAGAAATCAGGTTTCTAACCCATTCCAGGGCAGCTCCTGGTGCAGGCCAGGAGCACATTGACGACTGGCCTCTGAGGTGCATTCTGTGGTGATGGAGGGCAAATACCGGAGTGATAACATTAGCTCCTAAGACCTCCGTGAGTTGTCAGATACGGCTATAGTGTGCTCAGAGTAACAGCACTGAAGCAGTCTCTGCATTATTATCCTGTGGCGGTGATATTGATCACTAGCTCAGCAGAATGCAGCATCGCCTATGAGGCCATCTCTGGGCACATCTGGGGCGTAGGAATTAGCCTCTGGGTGCCTGTGAGGGATTACCACAGTCCGGTTAGCTGACCTGCGGAGGCATGCCCTAAGGGAGAGCTGCGTTATTCCCTGGCCTTGGTCCTGGGTTGAATATAAAGGAAAAACCTAGTGGAGTATTCCTTTTTAAAATTGTTTTATTTTATTTTATTTTATTTATGTTTTACCTAAGTATGTGTGTGTACCATTGTTATGCCTGGTACCCTCGGAGGTCAGAAGAGGGTGTCGGAGCCTCTGGAACTGGAGTCATACATCCTTGTGAGCCACTGTGTGGGTTCTGGGAACTGAACCCAGGTCCTGTAGAAGAGCAGTGAGTATATTTAACCACTGATGTGTCCAGATACATCCCGGTGTTGTTTTTTTTTTTCAAGACAGGGTTTCTCTGTATAGCCCTGACTGTCCTGGAACTCACTTTGTAGACCAGGCTAGCCTTGAACTCAAAAATCTGCCTGCCTCTGCCTCCCAAGTGCTGGGATCAAAGGTGTGCACCACCGCGCCCAGCCCGATTTTTTTTTAAAGGTATTTTGTGATCAAACTCAGAGGTCTTTCTTCTTCTCCTTTTTCTCCTCCTCTTCCTCCTTCAACTTCTCCTTCTTTTTCTTCCTCCTCCTTTTCCTCCTCTTCTTCCTTTGAGACAGGGTCTCTGTTTCTCTCTGTCTCTCTGTCTCTCTGTCTCTCTGTCTCTCCTCCCACCCCCATAGGCCTGACTGTCCTAGAACTCACTATGTAGATGAGGCCGGCTTCAAGCTCACAGAAATCTGTCTGCCTCTGCCCCCTGAGTGCTGGGATTAAAGGCATGCACTACCATGCCTAGCTTAGAGATTCTCGAAAGGAAAACATTTTATCAACTGATCTAGCTCCGCATCCAGCACGTGTGTGTGTGTGTGTGTGTGTGTGTGTGTGTGTGTGTGTGTGTGTGTGTACATGCGTGCAGAGGCCACAGGTTGACATCAGTGTCTTATGTTGCAGAGGCCACAGGTTGACATCAGTGTCTTATGTTTTAGACATGGCCTCTCATTGAAGCTGCAGCTCATGGAGCCAGACAGCCTGGCTTGCCAGCCAGCTCCAAAGTCTCACCTCCCAGCACGGGGTTACAGAAGTGTGCCGGACTTTTACAGGGGTGCTGGGTATTGAACTCTGGTCCTTGGGCTTGCATAGTGAGCACTGGATGAGTGAGCCATTTCCCTGGTTCTTAAAGTCTCTGCTCTTAATTTCTTCTTTATATTATATGATGTTCCTTATAAGTGTCCCATGGACAGGAAGCTTTCTCGTCTTACTCTCACCTACCCAGGGCATGTATAGAATACAAGAGAATATCCCAGATTGGAGCTGGTCACAAGCAGCCTGTCAGCTGGATTGGAATTTATCAGACTTGGAAGAAAATTAACTCCCCGGAGATCTCCCAGGGCTTGGTGTGGCCAGAACTGCTGCTCAAGTCTAATTAGATGAATTAAGTACCCAAAGGCTCTGGCAGAACTTCAGCACCGGGGGCACCGTGAAGTTCTGCCTGGCAGAGGCAGATGCCCAGGGAAGGGAGAGGGAGGGCAGGGCACACTGCCATCCCTGGCCTTAGCTCAAGTAGATGCCTACATCCCCGAACATCACAGCATGGAGACGCCGCAGCCAGGTTAGTGACAAAGCTGAGCTTAGACGCAAGAAAGAAACTTCGGTTTCCCATTCTGAGTCAGACTTCGTGGCTAACTATCAACGAGACCCTGGCTGAGACCCCTCTGTGTAAGTAGAGAGACAATGGAGCCAGGTGTGGTGGGACAGGCCTGTAACCCAGCACTCGGGTAGCAGACATCAGGGGATCATGAGTTCAGAGTCACCTCTGGGCTGCATAATGAGAGCCTGTCTGGAGAAGTAAATGAACAGCACAAAGCAAAGATTAAAATGTAGCTTGGAAAATGGCGGAGCGCTATTCGATCATGCACCAGAGCCCTGCACAAACTGGGTGTGGTGTAATCCCTGCCCTTAGGAGGTGGAGACAGGCGGACCAGAAGTTCGTTGTCATCCTTGGCTAGTTAGTGAGTTGGAGGGCAGCCTGGGCTATGTGAGATGATTCTGTATATATATTGGATATATATATATATATATATATATATATATATATATATATATATATATATATATATGCTGGAGGTGCTGTTCCACAGGTCTCTGTGACTCCTCCCAGATGTGACCCAAGGCCTCCTTTACAACAAGGCCACCTCTCCTGACCCCCGGAGAGAGACTGAAACAACTGCCAGCCAGGGCAGGGTGTGATCATCCCCAAATAGGTCACTTTTCCAACAAGTCCCTTTTTTTTTTTTCCATAGTAGCTGACCCACAGACAGCTGGAAAACTGGCTGGCTCAAGGGAAAGGGACTGAGGGACAAGGGAGGTGACAAGGGAGGTGAGAGAAGTGGCCCTGACCTTGCCCTGCCTTCCAGCTCCCAGTGCATCTGTGGAGTGGCTGGGTGCCGGGTTTGAGGACCACAGTGCAGATCATGGAAGGTACAAAAGCCTGACACAGTTGGTGGAGCCTTGGACTAAGGCAGGATGAGACTAAAGCCAGCCTGGGCTACATAGTGAGACCTTGTCTTAAAATAAGTGAGGATTGGGATTGGGATGTGGCTCGGTTGATGGTCTGCTTGCTCAGCATGCCCAAAATCCGAGAGCCAATCCCTCACAATTGGTAAACTGGGTGTGCTGACACACACACCTGTAACCCCAGTGCTCAGGAAGTGGGAGCAGGAGGTCAGAAGTTCAAGGTCACCTTTGGCTACACAGTGAGTTTGAGAACAGCCTGGGCTATATAAGACCCTGTCTCAAAAACAAGCAAAAAGTAGCCTAACATGATAGGAAGCCCTGACGTGGGACTCCAGCACTACCACTCCCCCAAATTAAATCAAAAGCAGTCTTTGTCACACACCCCACAGAGTCCATGTCCCAAGGACTTGTGAGGGCCACTGACAGGGCCATGGTGACAAATCCCCAGACCCCCAGATGGCCTTGCTGCAAAGGGGTTCTCCTACTGGACTCTTGATTAGGGTTTGGTAAAGGCCCTCCATCCCTTCTGCCTCAGTTTCCCCTACTGTGAGATCACAAAAGGCCTCACATGCACCAGGATATTGATTTGGGGTTCTTCAGCATACACCCCCGTTATCCCCACCTTGCTGTTACACCTCCTTCAAGGGACAGGGTAGGATAATAGGCGTTCAGAAGGATTCAGGCAGGAGGCTGGATTGGCAGACTGAGCAGGCTACCTGGCTCCGACCTTTCTCTCCATCAGACTTTGTGTTGTCATTTGTCCCTCTCTGAGCAGGCCGGAGACAGTCCAAATTACCAGTCTCTTAGCCATTTCCCCTAACCCCGCCTTCTTCAAGTAAGCCTTCCAACCCTGTTGGGGGGGGTGCCCCTGTCTTGGGAGACGAACAGAACGAACAGAACACAGTCAGCAGGCTGGTGACACAAGAGGAACGGAAACCTGGCCCTGACTGTCAAAGCAGGCATGAGAGGGGGTGAGGCTGGGGGGTGGAAGGTTGGAGGCCAACTCTGCCCCATGCACTCAGGCCTAAGCAGCCTGCCACAGGCTATTTTTACTCATGCTAGGAAACAGTGTGATTTATGTGCGGCCGGGTCCCCTTCAAGGCCAGATTATAAATACACCCAGCCCCACACTCTTGTTCATTTGAAGAGAAAGCCCAGGCCCTGTCCTGTATGGCCTGGTTCCCACCTCAAATGCTCACCTCAGTCCCTCAGGGTTAGTATAAGTGAGTTTATCAGGAAAGGCCAGGAAACCCAGTTGTTGTGGGGGCAGGACGGGGGGGAGGCAGTGGGCAGGGGGTATGGGAGGGCAGGGCACAGCTCTGATCCCCGATGGGAGCAGAGAGGAAGAAACAGGCTTTGGTATAGGATGGAGGTGAAGTTAGGGCAATAGAAGGGAGCCAGGAGCCAGGCAGGAGGTCGAAGTGGCTGACTGAGCCAGCTTTGCCTCTCATCCAAAATGTTCCAGCTGGACGTGGTAGTGCACGCCTTTAATCCCAGCACTCGGGAGGCAGAGGCAGGCGGATTTCTGAGTTCGAGGCCAGCCTGGTCTACAAAGTGAGTTCCAGGACAGCCAGGGCTATACAGAGAAACCCTGTCTCGAAAAACCAAAAAAAAAAAAAAAAAAAAAGTCCCCATAGGACATGCCCCCTGGATGGAGCTTAGCCCAGCCCTGTTGCGCCCTTCAGTCCACCCTCACCCGCGGCTGCCCTATTGCGCCCTTCAGTCCATCCTCACCCGCGGCTGTTCACCCTTTCTTCAGTTCGTCCTCACCCGCGGCTGTTTACCCTTTACCAGTTCCATTTGCCAGGTGTGGGAGCTCAGGAAAGACCTTTGTGTTTCTCTTTGTTTCTTTGATCCTTGGGGCTGTGGAGATGGCTCAGTGGGCTAACATGCTTGTACTTGATGGTCCATGTACGAAGTCCCAGCCCACAGTGAGTAGTGCCATCTACAGAGTGAGTTCCAGGACAGCCAGGGCTACACAGAGAAACGCTGTAGAGAAAGAGAGAGAAAGAGAGAGAGAGGGGTGTCAACCTGTGGAGAACAATCAATCCTGGAAGCACTGGCCCTCCGTGATTCCTTCCCCAGGTTCCTGCCTGGGTTTCCTCTGATGATGGACTCTAAGCTGTCAGCCAAAACCTTTTCCTCCCCAAGTTGCTTTTGGGCACATCCCAGTAATAGAAAGCAAGCTAAGAGACATCCCCAGCACCAATCAAATCAAACATATCAAGTCTCAAAGAATGTAGAACTTAAAACACTCCCTCTGGCTCCCCTTTGCCATCTATACCCAGTAAGACCTCCCCATTGAGGACACAGACTGCTTCTGTGAACAAAGGTCAGGGCTAAGTAAGCACTTGACAAAGACCAGCAGAGAGAAAAAGTGAAGGAAGACTGGGGAGAACTGAAGGGACAAGGGTGGATGCTAAGCTTTGGAGCAGAAGGCTTTCTGGGTGTGCGAGGTGGCCACAGGCAGGATGGAGCAGATGGGTGGGTGGTAGATGGGCAGGGGTGAGCAATGGGGAGTGGCAGGTGGACAGTGAGAGGCTGGGAGGTAGGCAGTGGACTATGGAAGGATCATAGATGGATGGCAGTCTGTAGATGGTCTACAGGAGAACAGGGCATGGGTGATGGACTGTGGTGGATGATGGATGGAAGATCATCTACGGAAGGATGAAAGGAGAATGATGGATTATAGAAGAATGGTTGATGGATGATGGTCTTTGGGAGGATGATGGTCTATGGAAGGATGATGGAATGGATGATGGTCTATGGAAGGATCATGGTCTATGGAAGGATGATGGAATGGATGATGGTCTATGCAATGATGATAGAATGGATGATGGTCTATGGGAAGATAATGGTATATGGAAGGATGGCAGAATGGATGATGATGAAATGGGTAATGGTCTATGGGAAGATGATGGACTTTGGAAGGATGGTGAATAGATGAGCTATGGTTTTTGCTGTGTATTGTAATGCTAAGTGCAACCCCCAAGACCTGGCTGCCCCAGAGACTAGAGAATCTACACAAAGACCCAAGTGATGCTATGTGACCATGCCCCCAAATTATTTCTGATTGGTGAATAAAGATGCTGACAGCCAATAGCTGAGCAGAAGACATATCGGTGGGGTCTAGAAAACTGTCAGGCTTAGGGTCAGAGGCTTAGGGCTGGGTTGTGTTCTCATGCTAATTATGTTACCCCAAAACTGTTTGCAGTGTCCTGCATGTAGGACTAAAGGAAGCCTGTCCCCAGTTGTTTTTTGACTGGTCAATAAAGTTACCAGTGGCCAATGCTGGGCAGGGAAACAGAGGCAGGACTTTTAGGATTCCTAGAAATGGACTGAGGAGGAGGAGGGGGTAGGAGGAAAAGGAGAAGGACGAGGAGGAGGAAAAGGAGAAGGAGGAGGAAGAGGAAGAGGAAGAAGGAGAGGAGGAGGAGGAGGAGGAGGAAGAGGAGGAAGGGATTCCACCATGATGAGGGCATAAGGTGACAGACCCGACACATAAGTGCAGAGGGGACAGTGGCCCCAGGACAGCTGCCCAGCAGGGTCTGGGGCAGGAAAGATGAAATATAGATTTAGTAAGTATTAACTCAGGAATATCGAAGGGGAGTGTGTGTTATCCATATGGAGTTAGGGAATGGCCCAGCCATTAAGCTGTTTAAGGTATTTAAAATATAAGGCTGTGTCTGTGTGTCTTTCTTTGGGGAATCCAGAACATTGGGGCAATAGCAAGAAGCTTGTGTGCACCTGCCAGAAAGTATGGAGCTGATTCCCTTATTACCGCAACAAAGAACCACAAGAGAGGGAAAGAAGGTGAGAAAAAAATGGTCGCCATGGTTTAAGAATCAAAAGCACGGCCCTGAGGACTGGCCAATTAGAGTTAAGATCAGCCCAGATAAAACATAGTAAGTGATAACTCAGAGTTATCAATAAAAAAATAGACTTTAAGGGGCTGGAGAGATGGCTCAGTGGTTATGAGCTCTGACTGCTCTTCTGAAGGTCCTGAGTTCAAAACCCAGCAACCACATGATGGCTCACAACTATCTGAACAGCTACAGTGTACTCATATACATAAAATAAATAAATGTTAAAAAATAGACTTTAAAGCCGGGCGTGGTGGCGCACGCCTTTAATCCCAGCACTCAGGAGGCAGAGGCAGGCGGATCTCTGAGTTCCAGGCCAGCCTGGTCTACAAAGTGAGTTCCAGGACAGCCAGGGCTATACAGAGAAACCCTGTCTCAAAAAACAAAAAAACAAAAACAACAACAATAACAACAAAAAAATAGACTTTAATAGCATAGAGGGTAGATATCTGTCCAGTTCTTGTACTGTTTAAGGCTTATTGTAAATAATAAAAGTTGTGTCTTGCCAGGCGTGGTGGCACAGGCCTTTAATCCCAGCACTTGGGAGGCAGAGGCAGGCGGATTTCTGAGTTCGAGGCCAACCTGGTCTACAAAGTGAGCTCCCGGACAGCCAGGGCTATACAGAGAAACCCTGTCTCGAAAAACCAAGGAAAAAAAAAAAAGTTGTGTCTTTTATCTAAAAACGAAATGGTCAATGGCAGGGAAAAAAAAAAAAAAAAAAACAGCTGGGTGGTGGTGGCTCATGCCTTTAATCCCAGCACTTGGGAGGCAGAGGCAGGTGGATTTCTGAGTTTGAAGCCAGCCTGGTCTACAGAGTGAGTTCCAGGACAATCAGGGCTACACAAACCCTGTCTTGAAAAACAAAAATAAAAACCAGATTGGGACTAAAATTTCTACAACAGGTGTGTGGATGATGGAGGGATGGTGGACAGAGGAGCCAGGGATGGGTAATGAGTGTGTCTTCTCCATGAGAGAGCTATGTTGGTCTTGAGAGAGAGACGGAGACAATGAGACAGGACAGAGAGACAGGGATAGAGACAGAGAGATAGAGAGAGACACACAGAGAGAGGACAAGTGAGGGTGCTTTGTCCCCCCATGGCCGTCTTACACTTACAAGCCACAGCAGGCCCAGCTGGGACCCACAGGACAGAGAGGGTGACAGGAGAGCCTGACCCCTGAGTTCTGGAGGGAGGGAGCTGACTGACTTCTCTTCTGCACTCTCCTTGTGACTATCATAGTGGCCATCATCAGTTTTTTTAATACTGAGCCCATGTGGCCCAGGCTGGCCTTAAACCTCCAATTAGACAAGAATGACCATGAATTCTCAATCCCCCTGACTCTTTCTCCAAGTGCCAGGCTTGTAAGTGTGTTCCATTATGTCTAGTTTATGTAGTGATGGGTTCAAACCTAGTGATGGCTTTGTGCGTGTTAGGCAAGAACTCTACCGTATAAGCTAGACCCTGGCGCTCTCACTTTTTTTCCTTTTTCTTTTTCTTTCTTTTGGTCAGTTTTTTCCTGGGTAGACCAGGCTGGCCCGTCCTCCTTTCTCAGCCTCTGAAATGCTAGGTGACAGGTGCCTGCGTCCATTCAGGTTCTTCTCATTTTTTTTTTTTTTCACAAGAAAATCAAGTCCCACTTGGGCGTTCCTTAAGAGCAGGTGTTAGGGTCTCCCACACCCAAATCCATGGGGCCAGCTGAGTGCCTGCATTCTGCAACCAACCAGCCACTCCGAAAGCGGAAATGCCCCCATTTTGAAGCCATGGAAACCGAATCCAGAAGACAGTGAGCAACTGAACCACGTCAGAGCTGGGGACCAGGTGTCAAGGCTCTCCAGGAAGCGCCCCATGGGAGGAGCCCACATCCAAAGCTGGATGGCAGTCATTTCCTTCCTGAAATCAACGCCAAGCAGGCGCGCAGCAATACAGGGCTTACCATGCACCCCAGATCCCTTTTCTGGAGAGCCTGTCAGTTGGTTTTGCCCCCTGCCCAGGCCCCGGCTTCCTCTCTGGGGGCAGCACTTGGAAGGGGGGGGACAGGGTTGGGTACCCAAGGCAGAGCACCCAAATCTTCAAGAAGAGCTTGTCTTCACAGAAGTCAAAGACCCTCGGAGAATAAGGACCCAGCCCGTGGGGTGCCAGGGGTAGGAAAACCCCAACACCCCTTTCTCCACCTAAGGCCCCAACTTCTCTGTATTTGTTTATTTACCTTGGAAAAGGCCCCAAGGCCCAGGCAGGAAATGGGCCAATTCCAGCAGGCTGAGCGAGGGAACAAGGAGCCACATTGTGTTCCCTGCCCGAGTTCCCCACCCTGGGCCAGCCACAGGAGCCTGGGGACAGGAGGCAGCATGGGGGCCCGGGCAGGAAGGAGGCGTGGACCCGAGCTGCCAGCGTTCAGAGCCAGCCCTGTGAAAGGGCTTCTGTGTGGGGAGGGACGGAGGGCTGCTCGCATGATACCACTTGGGAGGGACCGAGGCTGAGGGAGGGGCAAAAAAGGATTCAGGGATCAGAAAGATTCCCAGTCACTGACCTATGAGCCCAGGGTGGAGGGAAGCCTCGGGAACCATAACCGGATGCTTACCACGCTTCGCCTGGGTTCAGTCCTGCCTAGCATCTTGCCCGTGTCTCACCCATGTCTGATAGTCCTTTTGGTCCACGTCAGAGGCTGGAGGCTGGACAGTGCTGTGGTCATTGTGAAGAGGCTTGGAGAATACTGACTACTCTCATCCATGTATTATTCTTTTCTGACAAGCCAGTGTCTGTGACCCATCCCGCCATTCATCCACGCATTCATTCATCTGTTCGTCCGTATACTTCATTCCTTCACTTAGGCACATTCATTCTAGCATTTTCGTATATATTTGTTCATACATTCGTTCATATATTTATGCCTGCCTGCCTGCCTACCTGCCTTTCTTCCTTTCTTCCTTTCTTCCTTCCTTTCTTCCTTCCTTCCTTCCTTCCTTCCTTCCTTCCTTCCTTCCTTCCTTCCTCCCTCCCTCCCTCCCTCCCTCCCTCCCTCCCTTCCTTCCTAACTTTGGGCATGCATGCAGTTCAGGTCATCCTGAGCTTTAGGTCGCAGTCCCCTTCTTTGGCTCCTGTCCCCGCCTGCCATGCACCTCTGTACCTTGCTGACAGCAAGCTCACTTGCTCTTTCTGGACTCTGCAATCTCTGGTTTCACCTTTTTTTTTTTTTTTTTTGAGACAGTCTCATGTAGCTCAGATTGTCCTCCTGCTTGCTACATAGTCAAAGATGACACTGAAATTCGGATCCCCTGCCTCCACCCCTGAGTGCTGGCATTACTGAAGTACTGACAGTACGGAAGACAGACCCCAGGGTGTTGTTATGTCATGCAAGCATGCCACCAAGCAAGATACTTCCCGACCTAAATATGGCTCTCATCATGTCAGCTTGAGTTTTTCTTTGTTCTTTCATTCCTTTTTTCCTTCTCTCTCTCTCTCTCTCTCTCTCTCTCTCTCTCTCTCTCCATTTGTTGTTTGGCTTACATGAATGTCTGTGTGAGGGTGTTGGGTCCCCCGGAACTGGAATTACAGACAGTTATAAGGTGCCATGTGGGTGCTGGGAATCGAACTTTGGTCTCTGGAAGACCAGCTAGTGCTCTTAACCACTGAGCCATCTCTCCAGCCCCATCATCTTTATCTTTAATTTATTTTTAATTATTTTTTTCAAGACAGGGTTTCTTAGTGTAGCCCTGACTGTCCTGGAACTTGCTCTGTAGACCAGGTTGGCCTCTGCCTCTCAAGTGCTAGGATTAAAACCACCCAGCTCTGATAATGTCATCTTTACCTCTGAAGAGCAATAAAAATGCAGGCTGTTGGGTCAGAGGACCTGGGTTTGGTTCTCAGCACCTCATGGTGGTTCACAACTATCTGTAACTCCAGTTTCAGGGGATCCAGCACTCTCCTCTAAGGAGAAAGCATCCCACCCCGACCCCGTGCAGCTCCTGCATCCCAGTTTCAGGGACTGAAGACGAAGGATCCTAATGAGTTCAAGGCCAGCCATAGCTACATCCAGAGACACTATCTCAGAGAAACAAATACATGATGACCATTAACACTCTACATATATACCTGTACACATACACACATATTTATACATATATACCGATAGAAACCCAGCTAGAATGCCAGCACTTATATTTTTAAAAGATTTATTATTTTAATTTTGCGTGTGGAGTGGGGGTGGGCACTTGTGAGTGGAGACACCCTCAGAGTTTAGAGGCGTTGCATTCCTCTGGTGCTGGACGGTTAGATGGTGTGGGTGCTGGGAACTGAACTCTGCAGAAAGCCTCTGAACCTGTCATGGGTTCTAGGCCAGTACTGAACCCACACGGCTGAGGTGCCTCACCAGCCCCTAAACTCTGTTTTGAGACAAGGTCTCATTATGTAGCCCTGGCTAGCCTGCAACTCACCATGTAGACCAGGCTGGCTTCCAACTCACAGCGGTGGACCTGTTTCTGCTTCCCAAGGGCTAAGATTAAAGGCGTGTGCCATCATGTTGGGCTGATCCCTCTTATTTATTATTCTGAGAAAATGATACTAAGGAAACTGGGATCCCCCCCAATTTGGGACCAACTTATTATCATTAATAAAAGGATTTAAGGGCTGGAGAGATGGCTTGGTGGTTAAGAACACTGGCTGCTCTTTCAAAGGACCTGAGTTCAATTCCTAGCAAGCACATGATGGCTCACAACCATCTGTAATGGGGTCTGATGCCCTCTTCTGGTGTGTCTGAAGACAGCTGCAGTGTATTCATATAAATAAATAAATCTTTAAATTAAAAAAAAAAGGATTTAAGAGCAGACTCAAATGGAAGCTCAAGGACAATTTTATTAGCATTTTAAAGAAAAACCCTGGGCTGGAGAGCTGGTTCAACAGGTTAAGAGCACTTGTTGCAGCCCGGCATGGTGGCGCACGCCTTTAATCCCAGCGCTTGGGAGGCAGAGGCAGGCAGATTTCTGAGTTTGAAGCAGCCTGGTCTACAGAGTGAGTTCCAGGACAGCCAGGGCTACACAGAGAAACCCTGTCTCGAAAAACCAAAAAAAAAAAAAAAGTACTTATTGCTATTCTAGGGGACCCAATATCCACCAGGTGGTTCATGACCACCAACATGATAACTCCAGTTCCAGGGGATCTAACACCCTCTTCAGGCCCTGGAAGGCATCAGGCACACAGATGGGACACCTACATATATGCAGGCAAAACACACATGCACATAAGTAAATCTAAGTACCTGGAACCACAGGCCTGCCGCACTCTGACTTTTGAGAACCCCACATTCACCATTTGTACATTGCTTTATATATAACCAACTTCCTCCTGGTTCCTTACCTAATTGTCTCTGAATTCTTTCTGTGACAATGATGGGTCCCTGGAAACAGGGGACTGAGCCCTCACACCGCTGGGCAGAACCCTCACACCGCTGGGCAGAGCCTTCACACCACTGGGCAGGGCCTTCACACTGCTCCTGACACTGCTCCACTCTGCATCTTCACTGAGCAAGTGTCCTGCCAGCACCGGTCCTTCTCCTGTCCCACAATTAATGTCCTGTTGGGGCCCACATGACTGGCCACCACTGTGTGTGTGTGTGTGTGTGTGTGTGTGTGTGTGTGTGTGTGTGTGTGTGTTTTGAGTATGTAACCCTGCCCTGGAACTCCTTATGTAGATCAGACTGGCCTCCAACTCACCGACATTCTCCTGCCTCTGCCTCCTGAGTGCTGGGACTAAAGGCCTGTGCCACCACACCTAGCTCTGTGCTGGGACTAAAGGGCACACACACACGCCTCAGCCTGTGAGTGGAGCTCAGAGGACAAATCTCCAGGGTGTGCTTTCTCCTTCCACAGTGTGGGAGACCAGAATTGAACTCAGGACCTCAGGCTTGGTGGCAAGCTCCTTTACCCAATGAGGCACACACACACACACACACACACACACACACACACACACACACACACAGATACATGCAGATATGTACACAGGCACACACAGACATACACAGTCACACACACAGACAGACACACACTTGCAGATAGATACACACACAGATACATGCAGATCCATACCCAGACACACAGAGACACACACAGATACACACACACAAAGACACAGACACATACATACAGACATAGACAGACACAGACACACTCAGATTCACACACAGGCACACATAGACATACACACAGAGACACACAGATACACAGACACACATACAGACATATGCACACAGACACACACTACCCACCCCCCTTTGTTTTTCTTCTTTGAGACAGGATCTCGGCAGGCAACTGTAGTTAGCCTTGAAATCATGCTAGTCCTCCTGCCTCGGCTTCAGGAGTGCTGAGGTCACAGGGAACACATGTCCTGCCATGTGCCAGTGATATGGTCATCTGTTACTGTCCACCTCCTGTCGTTGCTACCCCCACGGGCTAGTACCGAGTGAATTCGGTCACCAAATTTCCAACTTAGATTCACTCCCTAGCACTATAACTGCCCAGACTAGATTGGAAAGATGGGGCTTGGGACAGTGGCGTTCGTCCATCTGAGGGGTGACTTCCTGCAGCTGGCCAGGCAAGCTGGAGAGAGCTTTATAAAGCCAAGAAGCCCAGCCAGACCCTGGCAAATGTCCCTGGGACAAGATGAGGCCTGGCAAAGGCTAGGTGCCCCTCCCACCAAGTTGACACCCCCCCCCCCCAGGGCTATTTGCCACCCCAGAGGAGGGTTGGTGTCCTGCAGGGTGAGATTGCTAATGGACTACAGGCCTAGAGGACTCCCCTCAGCCCTCAGGGCCTGTGGGCAATCCCTGGGGCCCCCGGGCAGCTTGAGGCTCCTCTGCCAGGCTTTTTGAGGCCCCTCCGGCCTGGGAAGGGCTGTGGAAGTTGGCAGGGTTTCTTTCCTCCTCGCTAACTCAGCAGCTGAGGCTTTTTCTTTTTCTTTCTTTTTTCTTTTTTTCACCCGCCCGGGGCCGCTGCTGAACTGGATAAATAAGCAGGAGCGTCCAACGTCAACGAAACAGGAGCTCGCTCTGGGCTCAGCTGCACAAAAGCCGCTTTGAGCAGCGGCGGACGCCTCCCGCCCCAACGCCTCCCGCCCCGGCCGTCGGGGCTCCCCCAGCCCAGCCAGGCTGCACTTGGCCTTCATGCTCGCCCCCCCCCCCAACCCCTGCCTTTTCCCAGAAGCGCCCCCAGCCCTGTTCGGGATCCCGCCTGCCCCCAGCAGGGTCTGGTTCTTTGTCCCGGTATTGGAAGGCGCTCGCCCCTTTAAAAGCTTTGCCTGGCCCTCTGTTGCCCTAGGGGGATCCCCCGAGTCCTGACTTGGGGCCTCTGCTTTACCAGACTAATGCGTCCTCAAGGGCCGATGCTTTTCTCTCTCTCCCTCCCTTCCTCCTCTCTCTTCCTGTCCCCCTCCTCTCCTTGCTTCCTCCCCGTCCTGTCCCTTTTCTCTTTCTCTTCCTCTTACCCCCTTCTCATCCTAGTCTTTCTTCTTTTTGGAGCTTTCAGACAGAGTCTCATGAAGCCCTGGCTGATCTCAAATTCCCTATGCAGCACAGGATGACTTAAACTCGCGATCCGATCCTCCTGCCTCAGCCTCCCAAGTGCTGGAATTCGTCGTGCACCCACACTGTGCATCTTGAACACCCTTCCCTTTCCTTCTCTGTGGCTTCCCCTTCGGACTGAGGTCCTGCGGGGCAGGGAGTATCATCCCTCTGCGTTCTCTTCACCATCTGGATCGAGACCATGCCTTACCTCTTCCTCTTCACTCTCCACAAGTGAGGTGAAGACTGTGAACTGCAGGGGGCGCAAAGGAGTCGTTGCCTGGCACTGAGCAAGTGCTCAGTTAAGTGTCCCGTTGAAAATCAAACACTTGGTTACAGGCTTTTAATTCTAGCATCCGGGTGGCAGAAAGAAGCAAGGGGATCTCTGAGTTCGGAGCCAGCCTGGTCAATAGAACTAGTTACAGGGCAACCAGGGCTACTCAGAGAAACACTGGGGGGGGCGGGGCGGGGGAAAGTGGGGAGAGCGGGAGAGAGAGCGGGAGAAAGAAAGAAAGAGAGAGAGAGAGAGAGAGAGAGAGAGAGAAGAGAGACGAAAATCAAGCCACTTAGTATTACACGTCTTTTATTTATTTATTTATTTATTTATTTATTTATTTATTTTTGGTGTTTCGAGACAGGGTTTCTCTGTATAGCCCTGGCTGTCCTGGAACTCACTTTGTAGACCAGGCTGGCCTCAAACTCAGAAATCTGCCTGCCTCTGCCTCCCGGGTGCTGGAATTAAAGGTGTGCGCCACCACGCCCGGCTAAGTCCTTAATTTTAACAGGTGAGTCTCTGTGAGTTTGAGGCCAGTCAGGGCTACACAAGGAGACCCTATCTCCAAACAAACAAATAAGTAAGTAAAATAAGTCTTTTTAAAAAATCATTGGGCTGGTGAGATGGCTCAGCAGGTAAGAGCACCTGACTGCTCTTCCGAAGGTGATAAGTTCAAATCCCAGCATCCATATGGTGGCTCACCACCATCCGTAACGAGATCTGGCGCCCTCTTCTGGAGTGTCTGAAGACAGCTATAGTGTACTTACATATAATAAATAAAATAAATCTTTAAAAAAAAAAACATATCGTTGGGTCAGCAAGATGACTCAGTAGGTAAAATCACTTACTACTGACCTGACCAGTCCCATCTGGTGGAAGAAGAGAACTGATTCACATACAATAGGTGACTCACATGGGTCCCAATACACAGACAGACAGACAGACAGACAGATTGACAGACTGACTGACTAATTAAATGTCAAGGGCTGTAGAGGTAAAAAAAGTCTCATAACCCAAGCCCCTATGGTAGACAGAAAGAACTGACTCCTGGAAGCTGGCCTCTGGCCTTCACACTTACATTATTTTGCACACGCGCAAAAGCACATTACATACACATATGGAAATGTTATATGAGACCATCATTATGTAATTATATATCATTGATCCATGTTAATAAGACTTAAACAGACAGAACCAAGTATGGTGCCATGCACCCTTAATGCCAGCACTAAGACACAGAGGCAGGCAGATCTCTATGAGTTCAAGACCAGCCTGGTCTATACAGTGAGTTCCAGGTCAGCCAGGGTTAATAAGTGAGACCCTGTGTGATGGTTTGAATAGGTTTGGCCCATAGATAGTGGCACTATTAGGGGATGTGGCTTTGTTGGAGTAGGCGTGACCTTGTTGGAGGAAGTATGTCACTGTGTAGGGAGGCTTTGAGGTCCCAATGCTCCACCCAGTGTGCAATTCCAGAGCCTCCTCTTTGAGTCCCCTTCTGCTACCCGCAGATCAAGCTGTAGAACTCTGGCACCCCCAGCACCATGGCTGACTGCATGCTACCATGCTTCCCACCATGATGATACTGAGCTGAACCTCTGAAACTGTAAGCCAGCCTCAATTAAATGTTGTCCTTTATAAGAGTTGTCTTGGTCATGGTGTCTCTTCATAGCAGTAAAGTCCAAACTAAGACACCCTGTTTCAAAAACAACCAAAACTCAAAACCTTTAAAAAATATATATATTTGCCATTTAAGGTATAATACCAATAATATCCCTTGATATGGTTTACACTTATGAGGAGAGGGAGGTCAGCATGTAGGGGAGGGGGGGGAGAAGGAAAGAAAAGAAAAGAAAAGAAAGAAAAGAAAAGAAAAGAAAAGAAAAGAAAAGAAAAAAAGTAAGCTGATGGCACCCCTTCATCTCCCAGTCCTCTGGCGTCCAGTCCAGAAGATGTTGATGACAGGCTTCTGCCACCATACCTGGCTTTGGATTTGGCCTCTTATTAACTGTGTAACCTAGGCTGACCTTGAACTCATGACAATTCCTCTGCTCCCCCAAATTCTGGGATTACAAGTATGTGCCATCAGGGCTGGCTTCTATTTTATTTTGAGATGGGGTCTTACTGTGTAGCCCTGGCTCTTGGAGAATTCACTATGTAGACTAGACTGGTTTCAACTTACATTGATCTGCCTTCTTCTGCCTCAGAGTACTGGCGTATGCCTGTGTGCTCAGAGTGCCTGGATTTTAAGAAAATGCTTCTTTCAGGGCATGGTGGTGCATGCCTTTAATCCCAGCACTCAGGGGGCAGAGGCAGGTGGATCTCTGAGAGTTTGAAGCCAGACTAGTCTACACAGCGAGTTCCAGAAACAGCCAGGGCTACATAAGGAAACCCTCATCTTGATAAACTAAAGAAGAAGGAGAAGGAGAAGGAGAAGGAGAAGGAGAAGGAGAAGGAGAAGGAGAAGGAGAAGGAGGAGGAAGAGGAGGAGGAGGAGGAGGAAGAGGAGAAAGAAAAGAAAAGAAAAGAAAAGAAAAGAAAAGAAAAGAAAAGAAAAGAAAAGAAAAGAAAAGAAAAGCTTCTTGGGGCAGAAGATGGCTCAGCAGCTAAGAGCACACAGTGCTTTCTCAGAGCACCTGAGTTTGCTTCCAGCACCCATGTCAAACACCTCACAGCCACCTATAGCTTCAGCTCCTGGGTGTCTAACATCTTTTTCTGGCCTCTGAGGTCCCCAGATTTCATGTGCACATACTCCTCCCTATACAAATACAAACATATAAAAATTTAAAATTTTTAATAATTAAAAAAAAAAAGATGCTTTTCTAGGGCTGACAAGATGGTTCACTGGGTAAACGTGCCTGCCGCCAAGCCTGATGACCTGAGTTCTGTTCCCAAAGGTGGCATAGTGGAGGAGAGCCAACCCCGAGGTTGACCTTTAACCTTCTTCACATGTGCATTGTAGCCTACACACTGTAGCAGGTGTATGGCCCTTCCCCCGAATAAATACATATAACAGATTTTAAAATACTTTTAGCATTTCTTTTAGACAAGTTCACTGTGTAGACTGGGCTTACCTCTTCTGGAATCAATGGTGCATGCTACAACCTTTTTTTCGTGCGTGTGTGTGTGTGTGTGTGTGTGTGTGTGTGTGTGTGTGTGTGTATGTATGTATGTTGCCGTGCATGTAGAGATCAGTGGACAACCTTGGGTTTGAGTCAGGGTTCTGTTGTTGTCTATTATCTGTAAACCAGGGTAGCTGGCCTGCCTGCCGGCTTACAGGGGTTCTCTCCTGTCTCTGTGTCCCATTTCCCTATAGAAACTTTGGGATTACAGCTACCATGCCTGGCTTCAAATGGGTCTGGAGACTTGAACTCGGCTCCTCAAACTCCTCACACTTTCAGGGCAAGTGTTTTGCCCCCAGCGCTGTCTCCCCCAGCCCTCTTTAAGCATAGGTAATGGCCCCTCTCTTTCACACGTTCTTTTAACACAATGGACATTTATAGGCGCCTCCTCCAGGCCAGGCGCCAGAACCTTGTAGGGCATGGCACGGTGCCTTCCTCCTGAAGCCCCCAGGCTTTGTAGAAAAATCGGGCTTTGGAGCAGTTAGCTACACTCTGCAGTGGGGTGCCGGGTGGGGCATCCTGACAGGCTAATCAGAGCCGAGGTGGGGCCTGGGGGAAGGATTCGGGTTTATCCAAGAATGGGGGGAGCTTACAATGCAAGAGAGGCCTAAGGGGAAGGTTGGCGTGGCGAGGGTGGGAACTCAGGACAGAAGGCTGTCCCTTCCCACAGTGGGCCTCTAGCCAAGGCCCCTAGAAAGGCTGGCATCTTCCAAGAAGGTGGAGCTTCGAGGGGCTCCCAGTGGGGGTGGGGCATTGATGGTGACCTCCTTGGTCTCTGCCCCCTTCGCATCGTCTCCCTTTCAGTGTGTGCCTGAGGTATTGTTCCTCTTTTGTAAAGAGGGGGATCGGGTAACAAAGCCGGGTGGGTGGGCAGGCAGCCCAAGGGGCCTCTTCTCTTCCCTCCCCCTGAAGCATCTGCCCTGAGGGGTAGGCACACATACACCTCTGGCTTCCCAGGAACTGGCTGTTGCCATAGTGACAGGCAGGCCTTGCATCCCACTGGCCCCTGGAGTTGCCCTTCCCACTATGGCTGCCAAAGTTAGGGGCCCCCAACTCTTTTGCATCCTGGAGTGGGAGGCAGGGACATACAAAATAGAACTCCTAGCTAGTCTCTGCCTGCTAGCTGGCTTTGAGGAAAGGGACAACTTGCCTCAAAGAGAGCTCCAGCCACTCGGACAGATGCTCAGGAAGCAAGTCTAAGCCTTGAGATCAGAAATAAGTACTCCCTGACCCGGGTGTCTGGTGTGGCTGTTAGTGTCCTGCAAAAAGGAAGGGAAAGATAGAGGGCTCATAAGGTGGGTTAGGACACTGGGGGACCCAAAGCAGAGCCTGCCCCTGAGTCTACTGTGATCGATGGAATAAGAGAAATAAGGTCTTGGGGTGTTTGGAAAAAAAAAACCCTTAAAGAATGGAGAAGTGAGGACCTAGGTTCATGGGGTGGGGGTTGGGAGGAGGAGTATAGAGGGAGGGAGGGAGGCAGAACCCTCAGAGATCTTTTTGTCTCCTCTCCAGGAGTGTGATCAACAAATGTGTATCACCTGGCCACCTGGTTTCATTTGTGGGTGCTGGGGATCTGAACTCACTTCCTCATGTTTGCCCAAAAAGCACCTTCCTCCCTAAGCCGGTGGGTGGCGTTTAGGATGGTGAAGCAGGACCCAGTCTGGGGACTCCCAGGGGCTCAGTTTGGCGTGCAGGGCTGGCTGCATCTTCACAAAGCCCCTTCTCTCCAGTCTTTAGGGGGGGGAGGGGCTGGGTGCATGCCAGTGACACATATGTTTTTCTTTGTCCCTGCCGAGCTGCAGCTTGGCTCTCGGGGAGCTGAGAGACTGGGAAATGACCACCCCATTTTCTCACTTCGGCCATCAACGCTGTCCCAGCTCCTTCCTGAATCCCGGCTCTAAATTTAGCGGGAGGGTATTGGTGTGTGTGTGTGTGTGTGTGTGTGTGTGTGTGTGTGTGTGTGACAGGCAACTTTTAGCAGGGAAACAATGTGCCTGCCAGCCCTGACACCTAGGAGGTATGTGAGTCTGAGTATATAGCTTTCCCTTTAGACTTGTACCGGAGACACCAGCTTTCCTGTAGGGCCACAGTAAGGGCTGAAATCATCACTGTGAAATGCCTGGCTCAGGCGCTTGGGAGGTGGAAGCGGGAGGGTGAGAAGTTCAGTGTCTTCGTCATCCTTTGATACATAACGAGTGTGAGGCCAGCTTGGACAACATGAAATGGTCTGGGAAACAAACAAATGGGGAGTTTGAGAGATGGATCAGGAATTGAGAGCTCTGGTTGCTCCTTCAGAGGATCTAGGTTCGATTCCCAGCATCTACATGGAGGTTCACAACTCCAGTTCCAAATCCTTCTTCGGGCCTCCAAGGGTACCAGGCACACACGTGGTGCAGTACAGATAGACAGGCAAAGCACCATACACATTAATAAGAAAATTTAAAAATTAAAAACTAACAAAGCAACAACAAAACAGACAAGTGGAGGAGCCGGAGAGATTTTTTAGCTCAGTATAAAGGTAGTCATCCCCAGTCATGATGACCCGAGTCAGGGGGCAGGTATCCCGTGATCGATCGAAGAGTTCTGACTCCCCAAGTTGTTCTTGCTTGCATGCATGCAGTTTCGTGAGTCACACACACACACACACACACACACACACACACACACGCAGACAAACGGTAGGATGTGTGTGTGTGATAAATATAATGAAAACAAAACAAAATCACCGAAGCTTGGGCTGGGCACGTGGCTTGTCTAGCCTGGGTTCCATCCCTAGAATGAACAGCATAAAAAACCTCATGTGGTGGCAGCCCTTATGAGGCAGGAGCCTCAGGAATTCAAGGTGAGCTCGAGGCCAGCCTGGTTTATATGAGACCCTGTCTCAAAAACAACAAGATCAACAAAAATACCCTGAAGAGGGGAAGAGAGGAGAGGGGGGATAAGTAACTTCCTAGCCTGGAGCTTGGAGTGCTTGGGATGGTCCCCTCCCATCTGGGAAGAAAAGGGCGCACTTGACATTGCGAGGAAGTACATTGGGAGGTGTGCTCCGGAGGACTATCGAGTCTGCAAAGGAAGAGAAAGAAATGAGCAGAAGCAAAGAAAAGCTGCCCTACAACATCGCCCACACGCCTCCAGCGCGGCAGAGAGGAGCGGCACCTTTAAAGCGCGATGGGGGCGTGCCCTGAGGGAACTGTCCCGCCCCTGGGCGTGTCGTCCCACTGACCACGCCCTCGGGGTTCGGAGCCGCCACGGCTGGCGGCGGAGACCGCGCCGGCTCTGGCTGGAGTAGCTGCGGCATCGGCGGCGACGGCGACGGCGGTGATAGCGGCTGTTCCCCTGAAGGCGCCGCGCGCTCCGGGACACACGTGGGCGGCCGAGAGATGGCGCGGGAGCCGCGACGTGGCGCGCAGATCCCGGGACGCGGGATGGAGCGGCGCGAGTGAGCCCGGGCGGCCGCGCCGCGGGGCGATGGCCGTGCCACCGCTGTTCCGCGGGGCGCTGCTGCTGTGGCAGCTGCTGGCGACGGGCAGCGCGGCGCTGGAGATCGGCCGCTTCGATCCGGAGCGCGGCCGTGGCCCCGCACCGTGCCAAGCGATGGAGATCCCCATGTGCCGGGGCATCGGCTACAACCTGACCCGCATGCCCAACCTACTGGGCCACACGTCTCAGGGCGAGGCGGCCGCGCAGCTGGCCGAGTTCTCGCCCCTTGTGCAGTACGGCTGCCACAGCCACCTGCGCTTCTTCCTCTGCTCACTCTACGCCCCAATGTGCACCGACCAGGTCTCCACTCCCATCCCGGCCTGCCGGCCCATGTGCGAGCAGGCTCGCCTGCGCTGCGCCCCCATCATGGAGCAATTCAATTTCGGCTGGCCGGACTCACTCGACTGTGCCCGGCTCCCCACGCGCAACGACCCGCACGCGCTGTGCATGGAGGCACCGGAGAACGCTACCGCAGGCCCCACAGAACCCCACAAGGGCCTGGGCATGCTCCCTGTGGCACCTCGGCCCGCGAGGCCACCAGGAGATTCAGCCCCAGGTCCCGGCAGCGGTGGCACCTGCGACAACCCCGAGAAGTTCCAGTACGTGGAGAAGAGTCGCTCGTGCGCTCCGCGCTGCGGGCCAGGCGTCGAGGTGTTCTGGTCTCGGCGCGATAAGGACTTCGCGCTGGTCTGGATGGCTGTGTGGTCCGCGTTGTGTTTCTTCTCCACGGCCTTCACCGTGTTCACCTTCCTGCTGGAGCCTCACCGGTTCCAGTACCCAGAGCGCCCGATTATCTTCCTTTCCATGTGCTACAATGTCTACTCCTTGGCCTTCCTAATCAGAGCAGTGGCAGGTGCACAGAGTGTGGCATGCGACCAGGAGGCAGGGGCTCTGTATGTGATCCAGAAGGGTCTGGAAAACACAGGCTGCACCCTGGTCTTCCTATTGCTCTATTATTTTGGGATGGCCAGCTCACTTTGGTGGGTGGTTTTGACTCTCACCTGGTTCCTGGCTGCAGGCAAAAAATGGGGCCACGAGGCCATCGAGGCTCACGGCAGCTACTTCCACATGGCAGCTTGGGGCCTGCCAGCCCTCAAGACTATCGTGGTCCTGACTCTGCGCAAGGTGGCTGGGGATGAACTGACTGGGCTTTGCTATGTAGCCAGCATGGACCCGGCAGCTCTCACTGGCTTTGTGTTGGTACCCCTCTCTTGCTACCTGGTACTGGGCACCAGTTTCCTCCTGACCGGTTTTGTGGCTCTCTTCCATATCCGCAAAATCATGAAGACAGGCGGCACCAATACGGAGAAGCTGGAGAAGTTGATGGTCAAAATCGGAGTCTTTTCCATCCTTTACACAGTGCCGGCCACCTGCGTCATTGTCTGCTACGTTTACGAACGCCTCAACATGGACTTCTGGCGGCTTCGGGCCACAGAGCAACCATGTACTGCTGCCACCGTGCCTGGAGGCCGGAGAGACTGCTCGCTGCCAGGGGGCTCGGTGCCCACTGTGGCTGTCTTCATGCTCAAAATCTTCATGTCCTTGGTGGTGGGCATCACCAGTGGAGTCTGGGTATGGAGTTCCAAGACTTTTCAGACTTGGCAGAGCCTATGCTACCGAAAAATGGCAGCTGGCCGAGCCCGGGCCAAGGCCTGCCGAACCCCAGGGGGCTATGGCCGGGGTACCCACTGCCACTACAAAGCCCCCACGGTGGTCTTGCACATGACTAAGACAGACCCCTCTCTGGAGAACCCCACACACCTCTAGAACATAGGCTGGGCTATGAGTTATGGTTGCTCCCTCCTTGCCCTCCCCTCCCCCCTTTCAGAGACAGCTGACTAACAGCTGCCCAGCTGTCAAGGTCAGACAAGTGAGACACAGGGGGCTGAGGACTAGGGTGGGGACCCAGTAAAGCTCAGGGCCTTGACCTTCCGTCTCATGCAGGGAGTGGGCCTAGTCCACAGAGGGTCCCAGGATCAGAAGGGGCAGAAGCGGGCAGGGTCCAGTGCAGAGTTTATTTAATGATGTAATTTATTGTGGCATTTCTCTGGAAGCTGTGACTGGAATAAACCCTCGTGTGGCACTGCTGTGTCCTATCTGGGCTGGAAAGAGGGAAGACAAGGCAGGAGGGTGAGAAACTTTATAAGCAGAGCTGGGGTGGGGGAGGGGAGAGAGGAGGACGAGGCCATAAGGTTCATCCTTTGACCCCCTGTCAAGGAGAAAGTTCCTCTGTGGGGGCATCGGTGGATTATAGGAGTCCTAAACTGCTGTGCATGCGTGTGCGTGGTGTGTGTGTGTGTGTGTGTTTCTCTTTTCACCTGTCTCAAGACTGAGATCCTTGCTTCTGAAGTGCAGCAAGAACCTCCTCGTGAATACCCAGGAACCCCTGGCTGTAACATAGCTCCTTCTAGTCCTAACAGTGTCATCTAGCCTGTTTAGAGAAACAGGTAAGCTCCCCCGCCCCCACCCACCCACACTTTGCTTTAGCAAATAAGGTCCAGGCTGGCAAGAGAGCTCAGTGGATACAGGTGCTTGCCACTAAAACTGTGGACTTGCTTTCAATCGCTGGAACTCACATAGGGGTGGGGACCAACTCACAGACTATCGTTTTTTACCCCCACCTGTGCTCTGTGGCACAACTCCTACTATACAAATACATACATGTAGTAAGATGCTTTTTATAAAGAAAGGGGGGAGGGAGACTGTTTCCAAGTCATCCCTTTGCCCAAGTCTGAAGGCTGGTCCTCATTATCTATGAAGGTTGCTGAGAGCTGGGATCCAAGCTCAGTTGGCAGTGTCCTTGCTTAAAGTACACGAAGCCCTGGGTTCTGTCTCTAGCATGGCTTAAAAGAGGCATGGTGGAGCATGTTTGTAATTCAAATATTTGGGAGATAGAAGCAGGAAGATCAGGAATTTAAAATCAGGTATCCCCTGGCTACCCAAAACTCTTTGGACAAAAAATAAAAATAAAAAAAGAGAGTGGGCAGGCCAGATGGATCAGCAGGTAAAGTTGTTTACTATGGAGTCTAATTTGAGTTCAATCCTTTGAACCCACTAGGTAAGAGAACCAATTCCCACAAATCCCTGACCCCCACTAAATGGATGTAAAAATATTTTTTAAAGAATTTCTCACAAGCCGGGCGTGGTGGCGCACGCCTTTAATCCCAGCACTCGGGAGGCAGAGGCAGGCGGATTTCTGAGTTCGAGGCCAGCCTGGTCTACAAAGTGAGTTCCAGGACAGCCAGGGCTATACAGAGAAACCCTGTCTCGAAAAACCAAAAAAAAAAAAAAAAAATTCTCAGCAAGTTAGAAGCCTTGTCTTAAAAAAACAAAAACAGCATTAACATCAACAATGAAACCCTTCACTAACAACAAAACAGAATATTTGGTAGGTAGTTGGAGCACCAAGCTATCTCTTTGTATTTTGGGATGGAGGGGGAAAGATGGGGCAGGTCTATACATGTGTATCAGTCTGGGAGGTAGGGAGCTGTTGAGTACATTGACTAGTGTCCCTTCTCACCCACCCTAAACACCAGAACTTGGGGCACTGACAGTAGCTTCGAGAATAAGGTGGAACCACAGGGATGTGCACAGCTGTGCTGGGGCAGTTGACATGTGTGTGGGAAGGTGGGGAAGCACCATGTGTACCTGTGTGCTAGGGATGCTCAGGCTACTGGGACCTGTCCCATCCCTGTCCCCAGTGAGGGATGTGTGGTCATCCTGGAGGTCTGTATCAGCCGAAATTGTATCGTATCCTCATCAGTTCACTGATCTACACCCAGACTTTTCTGTGGGTGCTGGGGGTTTCATCTCAGGTCCTTCCATTTGCACAGCATGTGCTCCTGCCCACTGTCCCAGCCACAGGCAAAGATTGTGGTCAGTGGGCCTGGATGTATTCTATACATAACCAGCATTTATGAGTGCAGCCCCTCAAAGTTATTTTTATTTTTTGTATTTTGAGACAGGGTCTCTCTATATAGCCCTGGCTGTCCTGGAACTCAATAGCCTCAGACTCAGAGAGATTTGCCTCTGAGTACTGTGATGAAAGGCATTCACCACGCTTGTCTAAGTTTTTTTAAAAACTGTTTTATGAAACCTCAGCCCTCACTTGATATCTTTTGTTATCTTGTTGAAATCAGAGGTAGAAAATGCTAAACACCCCTATTACAGGGAATAACGTGTATGTAACTGAACTATGATATAGACTAGATAGATACTTGGTGCACAGAATACTGCTTTTGCTTTGCTGGGGATGGAACCCAGGGCCAGACTTTCCTAGGAAGTTCTTTATAAAGAGAATACCCTTATTCTCTGCTTTGTAAGGAGCATCCATCCTATATCTAATCCACAAAGCCAGCCAAGCAACCTTGAATCTCATGCAAGGATTCTCTTGCATGAGAAAGCTTTTATAGCCCACACTGAGTGAGAAGGTAGTGGGTACACACGACTTGCTCAAGGGCCTGTAGTAAGACTTTGGCAGCCAGATAAAGGGAAAGGCAGGGGGCTGTGTTGAGGTGTGCATTTATTTAGTGGGCAGTCAAGGAAGGGATCAGTACTTGGCTGGCTGTGCAATAGAAGCAAGACTGGTTTTAGCTTCTAGAGAAACTAGGAGGGAAGCAGAGATGAGCAATGAAGGGCATACCTCAGGAGGGCACACAGGCTATGCTAGCAAAGGCTCCAGGTGCCTAGGTCCTATTCTGTTTTATGGCAGGGATGCATTTGGAACAGGCTATGGCCTCTCGTGGGGGGCGGGGTAGGGTGTATGCTCTATGCAGGTGCTGTAAAATTCACCGGTATTGTTCATGCTTGAAATATCTGGCTCTCATGGCTTCACCGCCCACCACTGCCCCAAGAGAAAAAAGAAGCCATCAGAGCTGTCTCTTTTTATAAACACAAGTACATAATGTTTATTTGAAATTCCAATTTATTACAAGTCTACCCTTTACTGTGGCCCTTCTTTCTTTAAGACAATTTAAAAATGATGTCACTGCAGCGGGAACACCAGCTTTCTGCTACAACACCAACATCTAGGGTAGGGAGCAGGGAGGCAGCGGTGCCAGGGATCACAGTGTGAGTGTTAGCGTTAACCTCAACCAAGCCTGTAGGAGAAAACGGAAAGGAAGCCTTCCTCACCCACTGGATACCCAGAGCCACAGCAAGGCTGTCCCTCAGCCCTGGGAATGGTGAGCTTCCGGACCTGGTGGACTTCTTTTCCTTTAAACAAGAGCTGAGGGACTCACATTTTCCGAATTCAAAATCGATGGAAAAGAAAATTAAACCCTGTCTTGTACTTTTATCAAAATCTGTCATAAAAGGGAACGCAGACTACAAACTTTTGCCTAAATACAATGCGAGGCTAGACTGGCTATGGAGGGCAGAGCTGGCCCTCCCCACCCTCTCCAGATGCTGACACTCCCCTAGAAGTCCTCGGAAGGAGGTCTGCAGAGTGGGCCCTGGAGGAGCAGGCACCCACAGATAGGTAGAGTGCCGCCAGGGCAGAGGGCACCAACCCCAGATCCTGCTGCCCGCTGGCCTCTTTGAGGGTAGTAAAGCGAACACATTATCATAGAAACTGTACTGTACATGTGCCAAAGCAAGATGACAAGTATTTTACAAGATGTTCTTTATACAATATCACTGCAGAAACAAGCAACTTTAATAACTACAAAAGTCAATTTAAAAAATTAAACATTTTAACTTCTTCCTGCTCTTTTTCCGGCTCCCTAAGGGCTTGTCTGGTTTGTGGGTGGGCTGGGCTCCAACACCCCTCTGGCCAGAGCCATTAAAGCCTAGGTCATAGCATGATTGGAAGCAGGACCCCAGTCTATGGGAAGTGCCTTAATTTGCTTTGTCTTTTATGAGGCGGTGAGCTGGGTGAGGGTGGGGAAGGGCTGCACAATGGAGAGTCCTCAGGAACAGCTCCAGAAAATGTCCCTCTACTCTGCCATGATCAACTCAAAGCCCACACTGTCCCAAGATGCTGGTGAACAGAATTCTGTATGGCACTCACTGATACTGTCACCTGAGAGGGAGGAGGAGGAGGAAGAGACAGTGCGGACATAAAGAAATAGGACTGTGTATAAATATAAATTCAAAAGATCCACACCTCACCCAGTGTGGCCAGATAATGCTCCTTCCTACTGTGGGGTACAGCACCCTCTCTGAGGCCAGGGGGCTTGGCACTGCTGTAATGAGGCGGAAGGAGGAGGGAGAGAAGAGCAGAGCAGAGCTCACAGAAGCCGTATCTAGGCTTCTCCAACCCTCAGAACTCAGGGGAGGCCCACTTCTGCTGCTAGCTTTTCTGGGCAGGGCTCATCAGGCTAGCATGATGTGCTCCAAGAGCTTGCCTTTGCTGGAAAAGGCCCCATGGGGAATTGTAGAAGAAGCCCAAGCTTGGCATGACAGGCATTTCTGGATGCTCCAGTTACTTTTCCTTTAAATCCTCCTAGCTTTCCTGCCTCCCCCCACACACCTTGAGGGCTCCTCCTGTCCCCCCTCCTCAGCTCCCTCACTAGGGCCCTGCCTCTTTACTTCTTCTGTCTCCGTCCCCTGGACTGTCCAACAGACTCTGAGTCACTGTCCCCTTCATCATCAGCGAGCCTATCAGGAAACTTCCTGCGTTTCCTGCGCACATAGGGGTGGCCGGGGAGGTGTTTTTGCAGCAGAGCCAGCAGACACTGCTCTGTCTTCTCCATGCAACTCAGCACGTGGCTGCCGCGGCTGTTATAGAGCTCGGCATTGGCAAACACTTGCTTCATGTCAGTGAGGAACTCCTGCACAGATCGGTAGTTCCCGCATGAGCATTTGTTCTGTATGGTCTGGAAGTCCATGGGGTGCTCAACCACATCATAGTAGTCCTCTGCCTCGTCTCTGGTTACAGGCTCCCTGTAGGAAAACACCAACTGAGAAACACGCCCAGGCCAGAGCAGCACTAGCCTGGGATGCTTGCAGCCATGGGTCAAGATGAGCCAGGAGACAAGGTGCTCCCTTTCTAGGGGATGTGACTCCCCATTCCCTTGCCAGGACCTGTCTCAAAAAGAAGGGGCCAGAGTAGCCAAGAGGTGGGGCACTCACCGGAAGGGCCAGCTGAAGCGGTACTTCACCAGTTTGTGAAGAATCTCCTCACACTTTTGTAACTCCAGACTCTGCCTTCTCGAGCTACGCTTAGTCTGAAGTTCCTAGCACCAAAGGAAGCAGAGTGCCAATCATTATAGGACTTAAAAAGTAGAAGACTAGCCAGGCTGTGGTGGCGCATGCCTTTAATCCCAGCACTTGGGAGGCAAAGGCAGGCGGATTTCTGAGTTCAAGGCCAACCTGGTCTACAGAGTGAGTTCCAGGACAGCCAGGGCTATACAGAAAAACCCTGTCTCGAAAAAAAAAAAGAAAAGTATAAGACTGAGACAGAACACACACATACTAAAAAAATAAAAATAAAAATAAAAAATTTTTTAAAATTCCCTATTAACACACAAAGGAAGATAGTTCACCACTTCCTTGGGCATCACGGTAGGGTGGTGCTTTCTAGTCAGAGAGGTTAAAGCAGCAGAGGGGACGCAGTAGGTGCTCATCAACAGAACAGAGAGTGGTGGCTGGAGACGACTAGCCCTGTGAGATGGATCCAGGACTATGGACATAAACAAGTAATGGCAGAAAGCAGTGGCAGACCCCAGCAGCCAGCCTTGTGGAACACATATGTATGTATAGGAAGAAAAGCAAGAGTGTAGCACCAGTCCTCAGCTGGCTGCAGGAGGAGGTGCTTACAGAGATGGGGGTGGAACCCCAGTAGTAGGAACCCCATGCAAGGCACTGGCAACTTTAAAGACTGGTCTCTCCCTAATGGCTTCTTTCATTAGGAAAGCCTAAACTAGACTGTAAAGATAAGCCAGCTCCTGAGAGCTTCCTTCTGTTCAAGCTCAAGCCAGACCCAAACTACTGAAGTGATGCCGCTATCAACAGAGGAGAGGGGCAATGTCCTAACAACTGTGGCTAAAGCAGCAGTTAGTGGCTCTGGCATTGCTGGCATTCCCACAGGGAGGCCCACCCTTCTGGGCCCACCAGAGACACATGGATACTATTTAAAGTCCCTACCGAGCTGCAGGCTGCTGCTAACTAGGGGAGACTGTCTGCAGGCTAGGCAGGATGCCGGGCATAGCTGCTCCTAGAGGGCCTGCTGCCTAGTCTGCCCAGAGCCTATCCATCTGCTGCCTCAGCCCCCAACCCAAGGGGAGGGGGAAGGGAAGGGAGTCTCCCAGCTGTTGCCTTGTGAATTCCCCATTGTGGACTAGAACATAAAGAATACAAAGACTAGAGGAGGCTAAGGAACTCTTACCAGATCATCCATATCTGGGTCATCCTTTGGCCGTGACCTTCTGGCAGGATGTGACTTCTTACCCGGTGGTCGGCCTGGCCTTGCTGCAGGGATGACACTCTGCTTGCCTCGAATGGTCTTCCGAGGTCTCACTGAAATGAAACATGGGCTCAGAGCACAGCAAAGGGGTGGGTTGGGCATGGTGTGTGTATGACGGGAGGGGTGAGACCACCAGAGCAAGCAGGCAGTGACTCTGAGGCTGCAGGAGGCCAGGTCCCAGCACTTCTAGCCTGTTCCCACTTGGTTCAGCTATATTCAGGACAAGGTCTTTGCAGGAGTCAACTGTCAAGTAACTGAGGAGGAAACAAGTTTGCCAATAGGGCAGGATGGCTCTCCTACAGCCCAGACTTAGCCCAAGAGAATGCACACACTTTCCTGAACAAGGGACTCTGACATTGCCTCATCATTTCCAGTTACCCTACTCCTTTTACCCAGTGGTTCCAGGGGAAAGCTCACTCACACAATGGCCCACAACATTCTGCCAATCCAAGTTAGGACCCACTTTCTCATGTTTCTGAAAACCAAGATGGTAGGTGAGGACCCTTCCCTAAGAGCCCTGCCTGGAATCTCTGGAGAGAATGAACTTGAAGGCACGTAGACTACTCATGTCACTGGTTGGCGACAGGTGCTCAGGACAGGCAAACCAACATTCCTTGCGATGCCCTTGGGAACATTCTCTGCAAGGATTAGCTCAAAGCTCTTCTCCACCAGACCATTTTCCATGGCCTTCCTTTCCTAATACCCTGAGTGGGGGGAGATAACATTTGGGTAGAGAATGCGTTCAGAGAAGCAGCCATGTGGACCATGCTACCCTTCAGTGGCTATTTTAAGGCTTCCAGCTCCAGACAAGGATCATGAGAAAGAGCCGAGGCTCAGGTCCTAGGCCTGAGAGGCTGAAGGCACCAAGGGCTCTGGAGTACCAAATATTTCCTAGATTCTTGGGTGATAACCCTAGGAGAACAGCTGCCTCTGTGGAGCAGAGGTGGGAAGCAGTTACTAGCATGAAAATAAACACAGCTCTCGCAGACAGTGTGCATCCACACTACAGATCATTATGAGGAGGCTCTTCATGGCACTGGCTGGCCCTGAACCGCTGAAGTCATAAGTAGTGAACTTACAATCTAGTGTGGTGGCATGTGTCTGCAATCCCACCAATGGAGGGAGGTGTTCCAGGACAGCTTTGGAAATCTACCTTTAATCAGAGCATCTAGACAGGCAGCTAGCTATCTGTGAAATCTGAGGTCAGCCCAACCTACACTGTAAGTTCCAGGAAAGCCATGGATACACTGTGAGTTCCATTCTCAAAACAGAGTCTGAGATGGAAAAATGACCATGCTGTGCAGTATGAGGAAGTAAATTAGGACAGGCATGGAAGCCAGAACACATGGGATACACCACCATAGGAAATGGTGTAGGAAATGGCTACACCAAACACCCGCTTTCTTCTCACAGCATGGATAATGCTACAGAGCTGCGAGACCTGTGCTGTTTTCTACCACTGAAGATACCACTGAAAGGCTGGCTGGAGCCACTGTGTTCATCAAGGACAACACGGGCATTCCAGGCACCCCTAGGACTGAACCACAGGAAAACCAGCCTTCCTTTTCCAAACATGGAAAGCTGGAGATGTGCATACTTTGGATAGCATTAATCAGCATGTGATGAGACAATCAGAAATAACTGAAACCAGCCCTGCACCATAGGCCAAAGACCTCTCTGGCCACTGTCACTATGCATGGATGGGGCTAGACCAGAAATCTTTTCATAAACATGCTTGAATCCCACTAAATGTGTATGAATATTTTGCCTGAGCGTGTTTATATATAAGTAATATTGATGTCTTACCTATGGAGGTGAAAAGGTGCTCTGCTGTGGGCTGATGCTCTGGAAACCACTCTACCTTCTCCCTGACAGCTTAAAAATAGATTTTATTTTTAACCATGTTTCTGTGTGGACCAGTGTATATATGTACATATGTGCACATGAATGTAAGTTCCAGATAAGAGTCTAGATAAGGGTCCTAGATCCCTTGACTTGGAGTTGCAGGCAGCTGTGAGCTGCCTAACATAGACACTGGAAAGTGAACACTGATCATATGGTAGAGCAGTATAGATTCTTAAGTGGCGATTCACCTCTCTATCCTGCCCATCTTGAAAGCCAATAGAAACACATGGTACCTCATTTACCCACAGCCCCAAGAGAGAAGAGGAAGACAGCAAAATGGCAAGGCTGAATTTCTCTTGCCAGCCAGGCTTCTCTGGTCAGTTTGAGAGACTGAGGCAACTATGACATATTAGATACTTACACCGCAAGCCAGCCACTTCATAATCCTCTTCTTCCTCCTCCTCCTCATCTTCTTCCTCTTCTTCTTCACTGCTCTCATCACCCTCGCTGCCCTCAGAGGTAGACTCTTCAGTATAATTCCTATGGAAGGAAAAGCCAAGCAGAGACATGGTTTTAGTTTAGTCCAGGACGGCTTACGGAGAGCAAAAGCCCCTTACATCTCTGCAGCACTGCTATTCACGGACTAGACTGAGCTGACAGTAAGGGAGAGACCTGGAGGTCAGTCCTACTATGCTTCAGCAGTATGCTCCCTGCCCTAGCCTATAAGGGTTTAAAGGACACCTATGGAGGAACAGGGCCAAGAACAAAATACAACCTCTACTTCCTCTCACAAACAGTATAAACCACCATTACTTTTGTCTCACAAAAGCCAGATAAGGAAACATTTTAGACAGCACAGCTGCCCGACTCTGGGGTGTACTGAGAGGGCTGAGAGGCCAGCAGGTGTTACTGCACACCTTGATGGCTCTCTTCCAGGACCTGAGACAGCTTGCAGATGACCACATAACAAAGCAACTAATCCCGGCTCACAACAGCTGGTCTAAAAAACTACTTCAGAGCAGCACGCCGCATGTCCCTACAAGAGGACATGGTAATGGAGACAGAGGGAGAACTAACCCAGCGGGGCTGCTAAGGTGTGGTTGGAATCAAACAGCTCTGCCCTTTACAAGAGATAGCCTAGTGCCTGTAAGGATGCCCTTTCACATCTCAAATGTCAATGTAAGAAGCAACGACAGTTAACTGGGGAAATATTAGGTGCCTTCAAGGTGCTGGTTTGGCTGTACTGACATAGGAGAAACCATGTCCAAATAGACAGCAGGGAAGGAAACTAAGCATGGGTAGAGAAGACAATGATTTGGCTGTAGATATTCAGTAGTGTTTGCCTGTAGAAGCAGCTATAAAGTAACAATGAGGTAATTTTTTTTGTTTGTTTGTTTTGTTTTGTTTTTCGAGACAGGGTTTCTCTGTAGCCTTGGCTGTCCTGGAACTCATTCTGTAGACCAGGCTGGCCTCGAACTCAGAAATCCACCTGCCTCTGCCTCTCGAGTGTTGGGATTTAAGGTGTGCGCCACCATGCCCGGCTCACAATGAGGTAAATTTAAACAGGAAAAGATGTTACTGCTATCTGAGAATAAAGTGTATCAAGGGGCTAGAGAGATGGCTCAGAGTTAACAGTGGCAGCTCTTCCAGTGGACCTCGGGCTAATTCCTAACACCAATATAGACACTCACGACAATCTCTAACTTGGCTTTCAGAGGATCCAGTGCCCTCTTCTGGCCTCCATAGGCATCAGGCACACATGTAGTACATAGACATAGATTCAGGTAAAATGCTTACATACATTTACACATTTAAAACAAAATAAAAAGTTAAATGTGGTGTGTATGTGTGTGAGCATGTGCCCAGAAGAGCCAGGTAGATCTCTGAGTTCAAAGACATCCAGGACTACACAGAGAAACTCAAAAAACAAACAAACAAACAAACAACCCCCCCCCCCAAAGAAAGACCAAAACAAAAGAGGGAGGGGACAGGGCTAACAGTGAGAAGCAGAAATGTCAACAGTAAACAAAACCAAATGGCTCAGCAGTTAGAGCACTTGTTGCTCTTGAAGAACCAGGGTTCAATTCCCATCACCCACATGATAGCCTGTGACCACAACTTCAGTTCCAGGGGATCCAATATACCCTTTTCACCTCCATAGGTAAGACATCAATATTACTTATATATAAACACACTCAGGCAAATATTCATACACATAAAGAAGTAAAATTAAGTTCGAGGCCAGCCTGGTCTACAGAGTGAGTTACAGTACAGCCAAGGCTACACAGAGAAATCCTGTCTCAAAAAACCCAAAAACCAAAAGAGAGAGAGAGAGAGAGAGAGAGAGAGAGAGAGAGAGAGAGAGAGAGAGAGAGAGAGAGAGAAGTACAATTAAAACGAAACTACACGGGGGCTGGTGAGATGGCTCAGCGGGTAAGAGCACCTGACTGCTCTTCCGAAGGTGATAAGTTCAAATCCCAGCAACCACATGGTGGCTCACAACCATCCGTAACGAGATCTGGCTACCTCTTCTGGAGTGTCTGAGGACAGCTACAGTGTACTTACATATAATAAAATAAAATAAATCTTAAAAAAAAAAAAAAAGAAACTACACACACACACACACACACACACACACACACACACACACTGAGTCACACCCTAAACCAAAGTCATATGATAGCACCTAAGCTCCTGTATCTGTACCACAAATGATCAAGTTTTGCACCCAAATAAGCTTATAGCTCCTTGGAAACACTCAGTTTTGAGTAACTGAAACTAATTTTCCAACGAAGTTATCTAATGGTCTCACACAGCCCAGAAAGTCTTTGAACTGCTTTGTGGCCAAGGATGTCCCAGAATTACTGATCCTTCTGCCTCCACCTTCCTAGTGTTTGGGGTAACAACAGACTTGTAGCACCATGCCTGACTTCTGCAGTGTTAGGGATCAAATCCAGGCCTTTATACATGCCAAGTGAATATTAACCAGATCTCCAGCCCCCAGCTTACTTTTAAAAACTTCTCACCTGCCACGGGAATTGCGCCTGGCAGTAGGAGGCTGGCAAGCTGGACACTGCCACTCACCATCTGGTACTTCATAAAGGGCCGGCCTCAGACAGAACAGGTGGAAGGCTTTATTACACTCGTCACACAGGATCAGCTTGTCATCCTCACCTGCAAAGACAGGCGCACACAGCACTGTTGGCAGTGTAGCACAGCACCTCTCCCTTTCCTTATTCCCGTCATTTGTGTCTAAAAGTCTGGATCCCCTGGAGCTGGAGTTCCAAACTGCCCAACATGGATCATCCAGAACAGCTGCAAGCACTTGTGAGAGCGGAGCACCACTCCAGCTCCTTTGTCTTTCTTTCAAGACAAGGATTCAGTGTATGGTACACAGTGTCCTGGAATCCGGGGAGCTCCTCCTGTCCCTGCCTCCCAAGTGGTGGAAGCACAGGTACATCCCAGCACCCCGAGCTGCTTCCGTATATGCACATGGAGGCTAAAGGCTGACATTAGTTACTGTATTTGACAGCTTTCCACCTCAGCATACTGAGTCTCTCACTGGAGCCCAGAGCTAGACACTGGTTCTGTCAAACCCCCTGTCTCCACCTCCAAAGAGCTGGGATCTTTACTTAGGTGAGCAATGGAACCATGGCTTGTGTGCAACTTGGTAACAAAGATGTTACCAACTAGAACATCTTTGCAGCCTGCTCTTTAAAAAGTGCATTTACTTTCTGAAAATTGGACAATTTAGGGAGAGTTCCTAACTCATCTCCTCAGAACTACCAAGAACCAGGGCAGGACAGTTAATAGTCACTAAGAGTTAACTGAGCATGGTGACATACTCCTTTAATCCCAACACTGAGGAGGCTGAAGCAGGTAGATATTTTTGAGTTTCAGTCTAGCCAGAGTTACATGAGACCCTATCTCAAAATAAATAAGTAAATAAATAAAACATGTTTAATTGTACAAGTATTTTAACTAAAAGGCAGAAAAAAAAATCATTGGCTGCAGACTCTGCTGTTCTTCTTGGACCCCAAAACTCTTCCATACTTGTCTGCATGGGTCCTCAGTGATCTGGTTTCTCTACAGTTGACAGTACAGTGTATGAACTTCATCTGACTAACTTTCTTTTCTAACTATCAGTGTAGTCAGTTTTACAGCAACATAGTACCTCACACTTTGGAAACTGAGCTCTAAGCTAACTCATAAGATGGACTTAGTCAAGGAGAAGTAAAAAAAAAAACTTTTCCAAATTCTCTGCTCTGGACTCTAGGCTAAAAACTGAGGTCTGAGTGTGCAATGTGCAAAGACTGCCCCCTGCTGGAAGCACCTACTTCATCTCACAGGTGACAAATGCTCTAAGGTTCCTGAGGAACTATAGATTTTAAATTAACTAACTTGTTCATGCAGAAAGTCTGCCTACCACAGTTTAACCGTGCACACAGGAGCAGGGCTAAATGATGTACAAAAATTCCTTCAGAAGTGGGTTGTGGTGGTTCACTCCTTGAATCCTAGCACTTGGGAGACAGAGGCAGCCAGTCTGATCTACAGAGCAAGTTTCAGGACAGCCAAGGTTACACTGAGAAACTCCGTCTCAAAAAACCAAAATTCCTTCAAAGGAAAAAGGAAAAAAGAGGTTTTTTTGGAAAGCCTAATCCCAAACAGTCAATGAGCAACTCTCCTCAATGCATACCTTTCTTTCGACAAACTTTGCATCTAGCGTTTTCTGCTGACATGTCCCACTTGATACATGCATCAAGCATCCCAAGTAGAACGTGCATCCTGGAAAAAGTCTGTGCTTCACGGATTGCTGTTTTCCATTTTTCCAGTGCAGAGGCAACCTAAGCAGCAAGTAAAACAGCTTGGTATTATGACCATGACCTCAAAGATTAGATAGGGCTAAGGATGGGTAAAGACAGAATTCAGAGAATATTTGCCTTCTAGAGTTTCATTAAAACCCACCATCAAGGCTTCAAAGGATAAAAACCAAGCTTGGAAGAGGTCACAGCAAAACTAAGCATAGAGTAGAGATGAAAAGCAACATGTCTCTTCCAGTGACATCAGCGTCATTTAGAAGTGGAATGAGTGGTGGCAGACGCCTTTAATCCCAGCACTTGGGAGGCAGAGGCAGGCAGATTTCTGAGTTCGAGGCCAGCCTGGTCTACAAAGTGAGTTCCAGGACAGCCAGAGCTATACAGAGAAACCCTGTCTCGAAAAATAAACAAACAAAAAAGTAGAATGAACACCACCATGCAATATCAATGTAGAGCCTACAAAACCTTGGCTGATGAGTCATCCATTCAGGCCACAGATACAGTTAAGTCTCAGCCAGAAAGCTCGTGTACCTGGCTGGTATAAGGCTTTCCTCACCAGCCTTTAAAGTGTAAATTCTCAAGTCCCAAGGGTTGTCCAATTAACACTGGATATTCATCACCAATATATACTTTGCACCTCCCCTTACATCACCAGAAAATGCAAATTAAATTAGCCACAGCTAGAATGAAGAGGGCTACAATTAGAATTTGGGTGATAAACATGACTCTCTCTCCCTATAAAGTAGGTATGTGATGTCAAATTGATGGCCCAGTAGGCACCTTATTTTGTTAGAACAAATATTGAAACTTGGAATGCTTACAGTGAGCCTCTGGTTAGGAAGTGGAACAGAATTCAGGAAGGAGTTTACATGTTAAACCACATCATTAGCCCCTTTGTTTAATACTAGAAAGGCGGCTATCCTCACTCTGAAAGGGACAGAAGGTTGCACAAGAGTCTTCCACAAAATAGCATTCAAAATGGAAAGCTTTGCTGCTGTGACAGAACACACAAACAAGGGACTGCTACATGAAACATCTATGAGGTACATGTACTAGAAAGACAGGCAAATCCATACTCTTAAATATTACACAGTACCACCAGCCAGCACTTAGAAGGCAGAGGCAGGTGGATTTCTGAGTTAGAGGCCAATTTGGTCTAGAGAGGGAATGCCAGGAAAGCCAGGGCTACACAGAGAAACCCTGTCTCAAAAACACCAAAGGAGCCGGGCGATGGTGGTGCACGCCTTTAATCCCAGCACTTGGGAGGCAGAGGCAGGCGGATTTCTGAGTTCGAGGCCAGCCTGGTCTACAAAGTGAGTTCCAGGACAGCCAGAGCTACACAGAGAAACCCTGTCTGGAAAAACAAACAAACAAACAAAAAAACAAAAGGGGGGGTGGGAGGCAAAACCACAGTACCTCATAAATATGCACAACTATTAGGTATTAAGGAACCTTTAGAGTATTTAAATGGGCCTAGAGATGGCCAGGTGATTAAAAGTACTTGCTGCTCTTGCAGAGGACCTTTCCCAGTACCCACAGGGGTGTTTCTACCTCCAGTTCTAACATCTTTCCTCTTCTTACCTCTGTGGGCACCAAAACCACATGTGTTACATACACACACACACACACGTATATGCAGGCAAACCACTCACATGCATAAACTAAATCTAGTCAGGTTGTGGTGGTGCATGCCTTTAATCTTAGCACTAAAGAAGCAGAGGCAGGCAGATCTCTGAGTTCAAAGCCAGCCTGGTCTACAGAGCAAGTTCCAGGACAACCAGGGCCACACTAAGAAACTCTGCAATAAATATATAAATGAATGAATGAATGAATGAATGAATGAATGAATGAATAACTAAATAAATGAACTGTATTTAAAGAGGGGAGATACTAGCTACTCTAACTTGATTACTATATAGACTGTACATATACTGAGTTAGATTGCATTACTATTAAATTTATACAACTGAAATAATAAAGAAAAGATAAGCTAGGTCTGAAAGCTTATGGAAGGCATGTAAGTCCTTGTGCTCACAGAGAAGCACTTGGGACCCTGAAATGCTAAACACATGGGGTTTCACTTCAAAGGAAGGGATGTATAACCTGTTATCCCTAGAATGCTGGGAGTAGACATACACTCTAGCCTGGTGACCTTTGTGATATGTGTGGCTGGAGGCCACATCAGACCCTCCCCTAAACCCTTATCCTAAGCTTGTTTTTTTTTTCAAGCTTATAAAGGTGTTGTAAGGAGTCATTTATACATGGAAGGTGTCACGCGTACTTTACGTTTTGATGTAGTTACGCTGATCTTAATTTAGCTTACTTTGTTCTTTATTGTACATGAGATTGGAAAAATTTCACCAAATTGTACGGAACTTAAAAATGCCTAAAATAGGGGTTGGGGATTTAGCTCAGTGGTAGAGTGCTTGCTTGCCTAGCAAGTGCAAGGCCCTGGGTTCAGTCCTTAGCTCTGTGGGGGATGGGTGGGGGGAGAGGGCGGGAGCAGACAAAATAAAAATGCCTAAAATAAATTACCCGGAGTCAGTCAGAGTCCTGATGTTTGAACCAACATCAGTTAGTAATGTTGAACTGTCTTCTTGCCTCCCTCGAATCATTCTATGTCGTCTGTGGTGCTAAGAGACTCCCACAGCGACTCAGATCTGTAATTTCAGCACTTGAGAGGCTGAGGCAGGAGGATCACTATGAGTTCAAGGTCAGCTTGGGCTATAGGGTAAAACCTTGTCTCATAAACAAAACAAAACAAAAAAGGGGCAGACAATAGAGTTGTCAGAACAAATGCAAACGAATTAGAGACAAAGCCAGACATGGTGACACATATCTGTTATTCCAACACTCAAGAAGCTGAGACAGAATGATAGGTTTGAGGCAAGTGTGAACCAAATAGTTAAGACTCAGTCTCAAGGGTTGGAGAGATGGCTCAGCAGTTAAGAGCACTGGCTGCTCTTCCAGAGGTTCTGAGTTCAATTCCCAGCAACCACAACCATCTGTAATGGGATCTGATGCCCTCTTCTGATGTGTCTGAAGACAGCTACAGTGTACTCACATACATAAAATAAAATAAAAGACCCAGTTTTAAAAAAGAGAGAGTCAGGGACTGGTGAGATGGCTCAACGGGTAAGAGCACCTGACTGCTCTTCCGAAGGTGATAAGTTCAAATCCCAGCATCCACATGGTGGCTCACAACCATCCGTAACGAGATCTGGCACCCTCTTCTGGAGTGTCTGAGGACAGCTACAGTGTATTTACATATAATAAATAAAATAAATCTTTTTTTTTTTTTTTTTTGCTTTTTCGAGACAGGGTTTCTCTGTGTAGCCGTGGCTGTCCTAGAACTCACTCTGTAGACCAGGCTGGCCTCGAACTCAGAAATCCGCCTGCCTCTGCCTCCCGAGTGCTGGGATTAAAGGCGTGCACCACCACGCCCGGCTAAAATAAATCTTTAAAAAAAAAAAAAAGAGAGAGAGTCAGAGAAGGAGAGAAGCAAAATAGAGACAGAGAGAAAGAATGACAAATAAACCCTAGGATTTTCCTAAAGTATACATTATCTTTCTCAATTCAGAAAAACAAAATTGGTGTTATATTTATAGATTAGGACTGAAGAGTTGGCTTACAGTTAAGAGTACTTCTGCTCTTGTAGAGAACTATAGTTCAGTCTCTAGCACCCACATCAGGTAGCTGACAACTGCCTGTAACTCTAGTTCCAGGGGAGGTGATGCTTTCTTCTGGGTTTTTTGAAAGCATTGTATGCACATGGTGCACACATAGACAAGCAGGCACACACATATCAATATAGGTGGGAATAAACACTATTTAAAAATTTTTAAAAAACACATGCCCTAGACCATGAAACAATCTCATAGATCTCAAGAAACTGGAGCCCAGACGAGACTGACATAAACTCATGTAGCAGCCTGGTCCTGGCCAAGGAAACTCTGGCCCTTGCTAAGTGGAAACTTTCAAAGCGGAGGACAGTGGAAAATTTTAAGCTGTGGCAAAGCTGACCTTTGGTGGGAGCTGCAGGGCAGGATATTGCTAGAACAGAACACAGCAGAACAATTCAGCAAGTAACCTAACTTATTTTTCCAAGAAGTTCTCCACTTCTGCACTGTCTAGGGCTTACATTTATTTCAGCTCAGGGTTTAGTACAAAAAAGGACCTCAGTAAGAAGAAAATGTCATAGGAAAAATGAATAGCAAGGAAAAGATCCTTTCTAAGAGCTTTCCAATAAAAATCCGTACACAGCTAGCTGGGTTAAAGGGCAGCATGGCTCACAGGGAGCAGGCAATCGACACCAAGCTCAATAAGACCTGCATGATGAGAATGACAGGCTCCTGCAAGCTGTCCTCTAACCCCCACTTGCTGTGGCATACAAATCCGTGCAACACACATACACATAAAACAAAAACTGAGTTAAAAACAAAACCCATGTAGCATTCAGTAAAACAGCTTCTCATAAATACAGTCATAGGTGTGTAAACCCACTTTCTCCAAATGCTCCTCCAGGAATCATATACCACGGGAGTCTAAGGAAAGTAAGGAGAAACAACTGCACGAACTCTTGAGGTGTTTTAGGAAGAGGAGACTTACTCTTAAGCATTTTTGCTTGTAATCACATATGCACAGATAAAAGGGCTTGTTAGACCAGCTAGAATTGGAGTTATAGACAGTTGTGAGCTGCCATGTGGGTGCTGGAAATTGAACCCAGGTCCTCTACAAGAGCAGCCAATGCTCTCAACTGCTTTGCTATCTCTGCAGCCTCCAGGGAAGACACTTAATAAAACTAGCTGCCTGTAGTGATGCTTGCCTGTGCATCACTTGGGAGGTGCAAGTAAGAGGACTCAGGAGTTCAAACCCAGCTGGGGCTATATTAAGACCCTGGATTAAAGCAAAACAAAACAAACAACACAAAACAAAACAAAAGGTCAGACATGGTGAAATACACCTTTAATCACAGAGGCCGGTAGAACTCTGGTTCTAGGCCAGAACACTGGCTACAACAAAAAACCAAAGAAAACTAGATGGATTTGTCTGACAGTGAGACATACATCATTTTAATCTGCACTCAAGGTTCCTTCAGAACTCAGCCCCCACACCTACTGCTCTGCCACCCTTCCACCCTCACAAGTTAGCCCATCAGCACAGATGGCCTAGACTCACAATGGCTTCAATTCTCTTTTTTCCTTTTGAGGCAGAGTTTCTGTATAGCCCTGACTGTCCTAGCCTTGAACTCAGAGACATGCCTGCTAGGATTAAAGACCTGCCCCACCACCTGGGGGTGGTGGTGGTGGTTCAGTTTTAAGATGGTGTGAAAGGGATACTCGTTTAGTAGAAACGCCAGGTAGGTCCATCTTTTCTGAGATAGCAATGACATGCTGACATGTGCACAATCCTCTCTGGTAAAGCTGAGGCCAGAACATGGAGCCACAACAGAAGCTGGCTACACTGTTACTGGGACTTCACAGCATTAGTAAAGCTAAGTGATACTGAGCCTGCCACAGGACAAGCATGTTCATTAGACTTTCTACCTTACTATGTGCTCAACACACAGCTACTCAGTAGAAACAGACTCTACTACAGGCA
Source organism: Mus minutoides (assembly GCA_902729485.2). Taxonomy (NCBI): domain Eukaryota; kingdom Metazoa; phylum Chordata; class Mammalia; order Rodentia; family Muridae; genus Mus; species Mus minutoides. The sequence continues at coordinate 1,862,884 of LR749513.1, read as the reverse complement.
GTGGCTCTACTTCTCCGTCTTATACTCAAAGGCACTCCCAGTGCTTAGACTCAGCGACTCATTACCTTTGCTTCCTCTACCATCTTTTTCTCTTCATCTACTTCCTCGGACTTTGTGGAATCTTCACTTTGGAGTTTTCGCTTCTTCTGCTTAGGAGCCATAAATCCTTGCAGAAATTTCTTTATGACACTGGCTTGAAGGGCAATGACACATTCACCAAAATCCTTCAGTTTCTCTAAGGAAATGACCTGGAAGAAAGGTTTAAAATTGAGACTGAGGGGAGGACAAGACCAATGAAGTTGGCCCAGAAGTTCCCTAACATCCAGAACTGTCCCATGAGTTACCTGTGTGCCTTCCATAATAACTAGGGCTCTAACAGCACCTGACTCCTTCCACTTCCCCAATAAAAGGATCCAGAACACTGAAATTCCACCGGCTCCAAGGAATCCATCCACTCAGTAATTACTACTTACTACATGCAGGGCAAACGTGAGGGGTGAGGTACAGAGGCTGTGTGAAGAAGCATGCGTAAGGCCATACGTTTAAACCCCGGTACCAGAAATAAAACACAGGCAAGGAGAGCAGACGTCTGAGAAGATTCAAGCTTTCCTGACTTTCTGGCTGAGGTCAGGCATTAAGCTTTACATTCTTTCATCTTCATTAAATCTCTGTTTATTTTACAGATGAAGAGACAGGCACTAAACAACTATCAAAATTATATTCTTTATGAAGCTGCAGAGATGGCTCAGCAGTTAAGAGTGTGTACAGCTCTTGCAGAGACCCAGAGTTCAGTTCCTAGCACCCATGTCAGAAGACTCAAAATCTCTAGTTAACCCAACTCCAGTGTGATCCAGCACCTCCAGTTTCCAGAACACGAACATGTACACACATGCACACATACATTGAAAATAAGCTTTGTAACTGGGAGTGGTGGCACAAGTCTTTTACTTCCAGCACTTGAGAAACAGAGGCAGTTCAATCCGAGTTAGCAGCAAAACTGGTCAACATATCAAGTTCATGACTAGCCAAAGCCATATAGTAAGAAAAGGAAAAAAATATTAAAAACAATTTTTTGATATAGGGTGTCACTAGGCAACATTAGCTGGCTTAGAACTCACTATGTAGACCAGGCTGGCCTCCAAATCATAAAGTCCCACTTACCTTTGCTTCCCAAGCACTGGGATTAAATGCATGAAATACCATATTTGACATATATATATGTTTATTTTTTGGGGGGTTTTCGAGACAGGGTTTCTCTTTATAGCCCTGGCTGTCCTGGAACTCACTTTGTAGACCAGGCTGGCCTCGAACTCAGAAATCCGCCTGCCTCTGCCTCCCGAGTGCTGGGATTAAAGGCGTGCGCCACCACACCCGGCTTGACTTATATTTTTAATAGAGATTTTATTCTATCTTTAATCATACCTATGTGCCTACTTGAGTGTGTGTACCTGAGTGCAGTGCAGCAAGGGGCCAAGTATCTGATGCGGGAGCTGGAGGTACATCTGGGTGCTAGAAACTCCATGTGGTGCTTTACCAGAGCAGTATGTGCTCTTAATCACAGAGCCAGCCCTTCCATTCACAAAATTGTATTCTTTTTTTTTTTTTTTTTGGTTTTTTTGAGACAGGGTTTCTCTGTGTAGTCCTGGCTGTCCTGGAACTCACTTTGTAGACTAGGCTGCCCTCAAACTCAGAAATCCGCCTGCCTCTGCCTCCTGAGTGCTGGGATTAAAGGCGTGTGCCACCACGCCCAGCTACAAAATTGTATTCTTAAACTTTGTGCACTACAATCTTGTCAGTCACATAGGGAATACCAATTTTAAAGAATACAGTCAAGTGTATTCCTTGCACTAAAGAGGCAGAATCAAGAGATCACTTGGGTTTGAGGCCAGCTTGATCTTATATGTGTAAGGTCCATGTTGGGGAAAAAAAAAAAAAAAAAGCCAGAAAGAAAAAGAACCCAATGTCAGCAAGAAAAAGAACTAGATTTGGCCGATTTCCTGATACTTAGCAAACAAAAGAGATGATAAAGAAAACATTGCATACATGATCTTTTGGTTCCACAAGTATTATGCAAAAAACAAACAAACAAACAAAAAAAAAAAACAAAAAAACCCCAAAAACCCTAAACCAAAACTTGATCATTTTAGCAGGTTAAGACACAGCTCTAGAAATGACTCCAGGCTGAGTTTCTGAGAGCGGCAGCTTTCCCAGGGGATTTTCTTGCACTCTTACCCGGGCCTCAAACTCAGATGTTCCCTCCATGTAGCCAAGTCCTCCTTTCTGCAGCCTAGTCGCCACTTCAATAAGATCACTCCTTAGGAAGTTTAAGAGCTCCTGGTTGCCATCACAAGATTTTAGACCCAAATTTGGCTTCCGAGCCAGATATATAGAATGAGTAATTTCTTGGTATCTGTAGGAGTTGAGATAGAGAAAGGGAAAATTATAGAAACTTTTCTTTTTTAGAACTATTTATTGATTTTATGTATATGAGTACACTGTAGCTGTCTTCAGACACATCAGAATAGGGGAGGGCATCAGATCCCATTAAAGATGGCTGTGAGCCCCCACATGGTTGCTGAGAATTGAACTCAGGACTTTTGGAAGAGCAGTCAGTAATAGTCTTAACTACTGAGCCATCTCTCCAGGCGCCTAAAGAAACTTTTACAAGTACTCTATACATCCTCCAGCAGCCAATATCTGACTCTGTTTCCGTGTTACCCAATACTTGATATTGACATAAACAGAATCATACAACATGTAGCCTTTCATGTCTGGCTTCTTTTGCTTAGCACAATGTTTTGATACTTACCCATGTGGCAGCACAAACCAGTGCTTCATTATTATTATTTTTAAATGTTTATGGGCTTTTAAAAAAAATCTGCATGTGTTCTGTGCAACCATCTCTCCAGCTTTCATGCCTTTTCTAAGTGGATAGTATGCTGTTTGGACAGGTCACCTTCTGTCTTTCTACTGGTCAGCAGTAGACATTTATAGTACTTCTACCTTTGGTCTATCATGAATAATGACAAATCAGTTTTGAACAGTAACTCAAGTAAAAATGCATTTTTGCAATACTGCTTAACTACAATGGCTCATAGCTTGGTACAGGGCATACACTAGGCAAAGAACAAGTGTGTTATCCTGGATCATATATCCGCAAAATGTGTTTTTCCAAATAAACACGGTGCTCAAAAAGATTATAAGTTATGTAAACATCAAAGGTTACAGACTAATCTTTGTAACTTTATTTTAATAGATTATCAACAGAAAGTCAGATATACACAGTTCTAGTCAAGAGCTTCTTGAGGGGCTGGTGAGATGTCTCAGTGGTTAAGTGCACAGACTGCAACTGGGCGTGGTGGCGCACGCCTTTAATCCCAGCACTCGGGAGGCAGAGGCAGGCGGATTTCTGAGTTTGAGGCCAGCCTGGTCTACAAAGTGAGTTCTAGGACAGCCAGGGCTACACAGAGAAACCCTGTCTCGAAAAAAAAAAAGAAAACAAACAAACAAACAAACAAACAAACAAACAGCGCCAACTGCTCTTCCGAAGGTCCCAAGTTCAAATCCCAGCAACCACATGGTGGCTCAGAACCACCCGTAATGAAATCTGATGCCCTCTTCTGGGGTGTCTGAAGTGTACTTAACACACAATAAATAAATACATAAATAAATAAATAAATCTTTAAAAAAAAAAAAAGAAAAAAAAAAAAAGAGCTCCTTGAGACCTGTACCAGCACACAGAAGATAGAGGCAGGAGAGTAAGAAGTAGAAGGTTGTCTTGGGCTATAAAGTCAGGGCGACAGAAAACCCTGTTTCCAATAAGCATGCAGGTTGAGGCTGGAGAGATAGCTCAGCAGTTAAGAGCACTGGATGCTCTTCCAGAGGACCAAGGTTTTGATTGCTAAGTACCTAATTAAAAAACAAAACATACACACACACACACACACACACACACACACACACACACACACACACCCCAAGCATGCATGCAAACAAGCCCAAACAAAAACCATATTGCTGCTGAGTATCATGGTGCACCCTTTAATCAAAGCACTAGGGAGACAGAGGCAGGCAGATCTCTGAGTTTAAGGTCAGACTGATCTACACAGAGACCCTGTTTCAAAAGCACAAACTCACATATTGACATTAACACTGAGAAGACTTGAGCAACAAGAAACACTTACCTTTTCTCTAGTCTCTCTTTAAGCTGACTTTCCCTTATTCCCTGAGGATGAAGGCAATTTAGCAACTCATCTAGTTCCTTCTGACTATCACACAGGAACCTGTAGAAGCAAAACAAACCTTACAAGTTGGAAGAACAATGAAAACCCAACAGTGTATGGAGTCTCAGGTTGCCAGTGAGTGAGAAATGCAGAATTCCAAACTGTTTTCTTTTCTTTTTTTAAAGATTTATTTATTTCATTTGAGTTCACTGTAGCTGTCTTCAGACACACCAGAAGAGGGCATTACAGATGGTTGTGAGCCACCATATGGTTGCTGGGAATTGATCTCAGGACTTCTGGAAGAGCAAGCAGCCAGTGCTCTTAACTGCTGAGCCATGTCCCCAGCCCTTCAAACTGTATTCACTCTAATGTCCACTATTAGAACATCTAATAGGTTATGGGCAGTGCTACAATATAGTGACACTTGTTTGTTTTTTCTGAGACAAGGTTTCTCTCTGTCCTGAAATTCAATCTGTAGACTAGGCTAACCTTGAACTCAAGAGATACACCTGCCTCAGCCTCTTTTCTGGGGCTAACAGGGTGCATGCGCCAACCACCTGGCTCAGAGATAGACTTTATTTATTTATTTGTTTGTTTGTTTGTTTGTTGTTTTTTGAGACAGGGTTTCTCTGTATAGCCCTGGCTGTCCTGGAACTCACTTTGTAGACCAGGCTGGCCTCGAACTCAGAAATCCGCCTGCCTCTGCCTCCCAAGTGCTGGGATTAAAGGCATGCGCTACCATGCCTGGCAGAGATAGACTTTATAAAGGCAATAAAACATGTCTATATGATTTCAAAAAGTAAATATATCTCAATCAAAAACAGCTAAGATAAGTGACTGTACTGAACATATTTTATATAATCAAAAGTAGTAAAGACCTTCTCAAAATCTAGCTCTGCCTAAAAGCAGAATTGTACATACTCGGAGACTAAAAGCTATTTTTATTTTTTTTCCAATGGATAAAATTTACTTAATAAATTTATGTATCTTAATTTTATTTTACACATACTTTGCAAAGTGTAATCACCAAATTCAAAATACTTCATATTCCCAAATTTATTGAGAAGCATTTGGCAACGACATATAAGTTGTATTGCACGGCAGACGTGTGGTGCATGCCTATAATCCTAGTACCTTGGGAAGCTAAAGCAGAAAGATTAGAGTGAGCACAAAGTCAGCCTGTGCTACATAGTGAGTTCCAGGCTCACCTGAGCTACAGTGGAGGACTTTGTGTCTCAAGAACTGGGGATAGCTGGGCAGTGGTGGCAGACACCTTTAATCCCAGCACTTGGGAGGCAGAGGCAGGCAGATTTCTGAGTTCGAGGCCAGCCTGGTCTACAGATTGAGTTCCAGGACAGCCAGGGCTATACAGAGAAACCCTGTCTCGAAAAACAAAAACAAAAACAAAAACAAAAAAAGGGGGGGGGATAAATCCAACTATAATATACAAAATTATGCTATAAAGATGTGTAATAACTAATCTAGGTTGTCAATTGGATACAACTATTACTAAGAGGTACCCACAATCTGAGGGATGACTTTCATCAGACAGCCCTGCGGGGCATTTCTTGATTGCTTTCATACTGTGGGCAGTACCATCCCTATGCAGACAGAAAGACAGAAGCTAAAAGTGAGCACGGGAGCAAGCCAGTAAAGACCAGCCCTCTGTGACTCCTGCCGTGAACTCCTTCCTGCCCCACCCGGCTCCTCTGGAGGACGGATTGTAACCTATAAACTAAAATAATCACTTTTTTCTCCAAATGTTTTAGGCCACAGTGTTTATCACAGCAACAGAAACCAAAGTAGAACAATCAGGGAAAATCAAATCCTGAACTTTGAGAAAAATAGCTGGTTACCAAAAGATCACATCTGGTTTTGTAACAGTGAGGTTTTTGGTTTTCTTTCCTTTGAGACATGGTATTATGTGACCCAGGTTGGTCCTGAATTTGGTGTGTTCTGCTTCCATCTCTTGAGTGCTGGGATTACAGGAATGCACTACCAGAAACAGCTTAAGAGCTGCTTGAGATGCAACTCAGAGGTCTTCTCATGGTAGGCAAGCACTCTACCAACTGAGCCACACCCCTTGCCCAACAGTAAGCTTTCATATATGTAAAAATGAGCAACATAAAATATCTTTAATATTACTGTGTTAAATATTTCTTCCTTAACATTGGGAAGGGATAAAAATGAGCAAGTTCCCTCCCAGGTGTTGTGTTACCATAGGTTCTGTCCTTGCTTGGGCACAGTGGTCTCCACAGCTTCTAGTGCTGGTCCATGGTGCGCATTCAAGCTTGCATTCTTGCCGAGGTTTGCTTTCTTACCTAAGAGAAATGCAAATGCTAAGTTTAATACATTAAACAACTAACTCCTTGTTCAGAAAACCTAAATAGATTCCATGCCCAGACCAACAATATACAGATGCTGCTGCCTATTAAACACAGAATACATTTATAATTACTAAACTGTTGAATTTTAATTAATAAAATTTAAGAAATCTCTAAACAACCATTCCCAGATTTACACTTATTTATAATTTATTAAGACCATTACATAATATAGTTATGTTAAAAAAAAAAAAAGAAATTGCAAACAATGAGAAAAGTATGTTTGCTAAAAATATGTTTTAAATGTCTAATTAAAATGTTTTAAGAAGACAGGACAGTAATGTCGTATGTGTGGTGTGCATAGTCTTACACGGTCGGTCCCCAACTCGTTTTATGGTAATAATGACAGACAGTTCATATTGTATCCCGCACCTTTTCTGGAGCTGGGATTTGCACTTTCAAAATGCTAGGCAGTCGTAATTTCACTAGCACAAACAGCTGGCACTCTACACTACAAGTAGAACTATGGGGTTAAGCCACACATCTGGAAGGTAAGTGTATTACATGTATTTTTTAACATACAGTACTTTAAAATTTTTTGATGGATATATCAAACACAACCCTGTTGTAAGTTGAGAACTTCTGTATTTATTCTCTACAGTTCAACAGCTACACAGCTTAAGCCTTAAGCAAAATAATCTTTCAAGGCATGTTAGTGCACACCATCAATCCCAGCATTTGGGAGGCAGAGGCAGGAAGATCTCTGTGCACTCTAGGCCAGCAACTTCTAGGCTATATTTAAGACCCAGACTCAAAATAAATAATCAATCAACTTCAAAGCAATCTAAAAATCCACTAGAGGTCAGAGAAATGGCCCAGCAGGTAAAGATGGCTGCCCCCCAGACCTGCAGACCTGAGTTCAATCCCCAGTACCAACACAGAAAAGAGAACCAATCCTACAAGGTGTCTGTCCTTTGACTTCTATATGCATGCACCCATACATATGCACAAACATCAATATCATATAGAAAACATCCCCAGATAGGCAGTGGTCATATATATATATACACTTTAATCCCTGAACTCAGGAGGCAGAGGAAGGCAGATTTCTGAGTTTGAGGCCAACCTGGTCTACATAGTGAGTTCCAGGACAGCCAGGGCTACACAGAGAAACTCTGTTTCAAAACACCCAAAAGAAAAAAAGGGGGTGGGGCAACAAAACAAATCAAATCTCCACTAGGATGCTCTAGATAAGCTTTTGAGAAGTCCTACATTCTGTTGGAATCACTTCTAAATCTGAAGAGCCTGACTCTACAGTCAACTCTTCTCTAGTTCAACTGCCTCAGATAGGCCCTCACATATCTGTAAAGTAACCAAATCCAGAATTTTCTGCAAGGTAATATAATCTACACTTACCATGAAGAAGCCTTAAAGTTTCCAGATATATAAAAGAAATTAGTGGTTTTATTATTAATAATGCTACATTATGCCGGGCGTGGTGGTGCACGCCTTTAATCCCAGCACTTGGGAGGCAGAGGCAGGTGGATTTCTGAGTTCGAGGCCAGCCTGGTCTACCAAGTGAGTTCCAGGACAGCCAGGGCTATATAGAGAGAAACCCTGTCTCGAAAAACCAAAAAAAAAAAAAAAAAGAAAAAAAGAAAAAAAGAAAAAAAATAATGCTACATTAAGTTTGTTATTAGGAGTATCTCCAAAATCAAGCACTACTTTAAAACAAAAATAAAAATAATTCCTAGAGGAATACAATACTTAAGAAGCAATCTTTATCAGATTATTATAACCCAATGGTTCTTAATAGGGATTGTGCCAGAGGACATGGTCAGGGTTTGGAGACATTTGGACATGCCTACTGACATCTAGTGGGCAGAGGATTGAGGTGCTACTAAGTATCCTATTAGTACTAGTAGTACCCACGAGACATTTTCTAACTACAAATAAACCACCTAACCCAAGCATCTGATCTGAAAACGTTTTTTTTGTTGTTCTTGAATATATTCAACACATATACACACAGCTGAAGAAAGAGTCTATCTATCCAGAAAAGTAAACTTGCATTTATCTTTTCTATTAAGATACCTAATAACCAACATTCGGATGAAAAATGTTATCAGTGACTCTTTATAACTCTTCTAAATCACCTATTTATGTTTTTATTGTTTAGAAACAGGGTGTCTCACAACTGCCTGGGCCTCTGAGGACACCAGGTCTGTACACATGTGGTGCACAGACATACACAAGCAAAAAAGACACAGACATTAGAAATTAAAATAAAATCCATGTCTACCCATCAATTAAAAAAATGTATCTCTATTTTAAGAAGAGAATAAAAATCAGGTAAGATGCTGCACGCCTATAATGAGAGGTAGAGGCAGGAGAATCAAAAGTTCATGGTTGTCCTAGGCTACTTCAAAGAGTCCAAAGCCAGGGCTCAGGGGTTAAGAGCACTGGCTGCTCTTCCAGAGGACCAGGGTTTAAACCCCAGAACCTATATGGCAGCTAAATCTGTAACTCTAGGTCCATAGAATCTGATGCCTCTACTGACTTTCGCTGGCACCAAATACACACACAGTGCGCGCGCGCACATACACACACACACACACACACACACACACACACACACACACACACACACACTACACAAAAACAAAACAAAAAAACCCCTTCAAAACCACCCTAGGTTATATGAGATCCTAAGTAGGTGGTAGGCGGACTCCCAGTTTTGTCCTTTTCAACAACTGGGCTCAAGTATCACTCTGCTCCAGCCTTCCAAGGAACTACAACTATAGACACATGCCACTGTCCCTCAGGCTCAGTCAACCCCTGCACCCACCCTACAGGTCTCACTACAGAGCCCAGGGTGGCCTCAAATCCACCACCTCCTGCCCCAGGCTCCTAAGTGCTGAGATTACTTGAGCAGTCCTTGACTTAAAATGAGATACTGTCTATTTTCTCCTTATTAGATTTGCAGTGAAATGACATTCAGAACCTTATCTGTCCTTTTTGCAGTCAAATCTCCAGCACACCTAAATTTTCATTGCACAATACAAGGTATTTCAGAATTAATTTAAAAAGCAGACAAAGAGGACAATAACAGTTTCCTTGGTCTCCTACCTCAGTTTTAGGCTTGTCACCTCTACAAACAATATCAAGTTACAAAATCTGAAAGCTATTTCTGTAAAAATCTACTACCCACAAGTATTCACTCTTCCTCTTCCCTCATTAAGCTAGGATCAGGGCTACTATGCTCTCTCCTCTCTGCATGCTCTTCTCTCAGAAGCTGGGTGGTAATAAAGCAAACACAGCTGGGAAAAGGGGACACAGGGAAGTCAGTCCTCCATATGAATCCTAAACCACAGACAGTCCCTACTTAAACTATCTCAAAGTGAGGGTGGAGGTGCACACCTACAATCCTGGCACTCAAGAAACTGAGGCTGGAGGATTGACAGTTCTAGGCCAGTCTGAACTATAGCACAGCACTGCTTCAAACAAATAAAAATGTTTCATCTTTTCAAAGAGGAAGGTCAAAACACATTCAAAAGAAACAGTCCTTAAATCTTTTTCTGAACAGCACTGTGCAGTTCTGTTTCCTGAGCTACCTGGCCACAGCTCGTAGGCAGCCACACACTCACTTAGGAAAACAGTACTCCAGTGCTTTGTGCTGGGCTGCTCCACAGCTCAGACTTGCTCAATGCATTCTGGACATGACCACTTCCTACCTGGAGCAGGATGACCACATACTCAAAGCAGTGGTTCTCAACCTGCCTAATGCTGCAACTTTAATATAGGTCCTCATGTTGTTGTGACCTAACCATAAAGCCTGATTATCAACTCCTGTTAAAAGGTCTTCCAACCCCCCAAAAGGGGTCTCCACCACCACCCCAACTCCTCCACCCATGGTTGGGAATCACTGCTTTATGTCAACAGCCTCTGCAGCAGATATACTTACTTCGAGGACAGTAATCATCATCAGGTAAACTGCTGTGGTCTTTGCGGTGATGCTTAAACCGGTAGTCAATACTATTATGGACCCAGCCCTTTTCAATGAATAATCCTGGGACTTCATTTGAGAAGAGCCAATATCTACAAAGCAAAACAAGGATTAATTAATAACACCTATGATAAGTGCAACAGTGGACAGAGAGAAGGCTGGGTCACTTTACTACTAGACAGGCTGTCTAACAAGCAGGAGCAGCACTGGTCACAGCTGACAGTGCCTTCCTCACAATCTGACATAGAAGAGTTGTAAGGAAAGACAGGGTAGCAAAGATGCCTTGGCATCTGGAATTCATCTAATGTCTGTGTGTCACTTCTGTAATGTCTATTCTGTCTCATTAGGTTCCACAAGAGGAATGAATTTAAAATACCTTACCTAAAAAACAAAAAAAATTGAGCTGGGCGTGGTGGCGCACACCTTTAATCCCAGCACTTGGGAGGCAGAGGCAGGCGGATTTCTGAGTTCGAGGCCAGCCTGGTCTACAAAGTGAGTTCCAGGACAGCCAGGGCTACACAGAGAAACCCTGTCTCGAAAAACCAAAAAAAAAAATTGGCTGGGCGTGGTGGCGCACGCCTTTAATCCCAGCACTAGGGAGGCAGAGGCGGGCGGATTTCTGAGTTCGAGGCCAGCCTGGTCTACAAAGTGAGTTCCTGGACAGCCAGGGCTATAAAGAGAAACCCTGTCTCAAAAAACCAAAAAAAAAAAAAAACAAAAAAAAAAAATTATTTTAAGTCTGTTATTTTTTGCCATCATGTATACATGCATGACTGATGCCACACCGAGTTCAAAGAGGTTTTTAGAACCCTGGAACTAGAGTTACAAATTGAGTAACCATGTGGGTGCTTAGTCCCAAACCCAAGAACAGTAAGCGGTCTTAATCACTGAACCATCTCTCCTAAAATACTGAACCACTTAAAAATAACTATACAGATTACAGTTCATCTGTCTGTATTATTTAAATTTTCTATCAATGGTACCCCTAGGGACAAGAGGAGACTTTTCTTTCTTTCTTTCTTTCTTTCTTTCTTTCTTTCTTTCTTTTTTTTTTTGAGACAGGGTTTCTCTGTATAGCCCTGGCTGTATAGCCTTCCCACTCAGAAGACACAGAAATTAAGTTGAGTAACTTACCTGTTATGGTTGCGGTCTGTACCAATAGGTGTCCTGCGCAGTACAAGTTTCGCCTTGGCAATCCCTTCCTGGAAAGCCTTCTCTGCAGCGGCCTTGTGCTTCCGCATTCGTTCCTCTTCAGCTTCCCGTTCCAATCTCACTAGTGAAGATTAAAAAGAAACAAGGGTTGTATGAAGCAAGAGTTCCCCCAGTCTTCCTTTCTTCCTCTGCCATGTAAGGTAGAAGATAATCTAGGATCCTCCCACATTCCTTACATCTCACCCCTCCCTGCCACAGGATCCCTAAACAGACCAGGATGAATTAAAAAGAAAATAATTCAAAGACAGGGTGTACATGGGAATGAGGGGTGGTGCATGCCTTTAATCCTAGCACTAGGGAGGTAGAGCCAGGAAGATCTCTGTTCATTCAAAGCCAGCCTGATCTACAGAGTGAATTCTAGGACATCCAGGGCCACACACAGAAAGCCTGTGCAGAAAAAAAAAATTATTTCAATCAAGAACCTGTGACAACTTATCTAAGTATGTATGTATAGATGTACAAATGGATATACATACATACAAACAAGGTCTCACTATATAGCTCTGGCTGGCTTTCAACTTGCTATGTAGACCCGGCTGGCCTTCAACTAGGGTCTGCCTGCCTTTAAAAAGGTTCCTGAGTGCTGCAATTAAAGGTATAGGCCACCACACTGGGCTCCTTTAATGTGACTGACAGGAGAGAGAAAAAAAAAAATCAAGTAAGAATAGGGAAAGAGATGGTGGCGCACACCTTTAATCCCAGCACTCCGGAGGCAGAGGCAGGCAGATTTCTGAGTTCGAGGCCAGACTGCTCTACAAAGTGAGTTCCAGGACAGCCAGGGCTACACAGAGAAACCCTGTCTCAAAAAACCAAAAAAAAAAAAAAAAAGGGAAAGAGCAGCAGTAACTATTATAGAACTAGAAGTAAGGCTCAGTGGTAGAGCTCGCCTAGCATTAAAGCCAAACTCCAGACACACATGCACCAACTAACATGTGGCTAATCTGAAAGCTTTTCATTCTTTAGACAGGATCTCACTATATATCCTTGGCTGACCTGAACTCATGGATTTCTATCTCAGGAGTGTGGAACTTAAAATGTGGTACCACTGTGCCACTCACACCTCAAGACAGGGTTTCTTTGTGTAGCTCTGGCTATCCTTGAACTCACTATCTAGACCAGGCTGGTCTAGAATTCACAGCAATCTGTCTGCCTGTCCCCCTTTCGCTCCCTAGTTTGAAGGCATCCATCATCGCCACATGACTGGAGAAATGAGTCAGAGGTTGGGAGCGCTTGTTGATCTCCCAGAGACCTTGGTTCCCTTCTCAGTATACTCACATGCAGCTCACAACCATTTGTAAGGGATATGACCCCAGAGAGGCCTACAGTGCACCTATATACATAAGGACAAAGCAATTATAAACATAAATAAAAATATGTCAAAATTAATGTTATTACTTCACTGATAGGGGAAAATATTATGGAGTTGAGACAGTCCCATACAGCCCAAGCTCGTCTCCAACTTGGTTTATGTGGAATTTTGCTCAATAAAAAAAAAAAATCTATCAATTGAGTATTCAAGATTTTGTCTGTCAAATTCTACTACAATAATGTGCAAAGGACGGTTTTTTTTGTTTTGTTTTGTTTTTTTCCGAGACAGGGTTTCTCTGAGTAGCCCTGGCTGTCCTTGAACTCAGAAATCCCCCTGCCTCTGCCTCCCGAGTGCTGGGATTAAAGGCCTGTGCCACCACGCCTGGCTAGGACGGCTATTTATAATGTCATAATCTATAAATTGTATCTTCCCTGATGACCATATATACAATATAGTGAGAATATTAAAAAATATATTATTTGCAAACAGGTATTTTAAAAATAAGGTGGGGGCTGGAGAGATAGCTCAGCGGTTAAGAGTGCCAACTGCTCTTCTGAAGGTCGTGAGTTCAAATCCCAGCAACCACATGGTGGCTCACAATCATCCATAATGAGATTTGATACCCTCTTCTGGGGTGTCTGAAGACAGTTACAGTGTACTTATAATAAATAAATCTTAAAAAAACAAACAAAAAAGGTAAAAATTGTATACTGAAAGAAAGAAAGAAAGAAAGAAAGAAAGAAAGAAAGAAAGAAAAGAGAAGAGAAAGAAAAAAAAGAGAGAGAGAAAGGGAGAAAGAAAGGCAGGCAGGTAGGGTTTGATAATACACACATTTAATCCTGGCATTTGGGAGGCAGAGCCAGGGAGGTCTCTGAGTTTCAGGTCAGCCAGAAGTACACAGAGAAGAGTTCCAGGCAGGGAGAGATAACCTCAACAAAACTAAATAACAGCCATGCAGTGGTGGCACATGCTTTTATTTGCAACACTCCAGATATCTGAGTTCTGAGTTCAAGGCCAGCCTCGTTTACAGAGTGTGTTATAGGACATCCAGGGCTATAAAGAAAAATCCTGTCTCAGAAAACAAAAACCTAAACAGAAAACCAAAATCTAAACAACAGGAATATTGGGGTAGTGGTATAATGCTTGCCGAGCACATCCAAAACTCTCAGTTTGAGCCCTGAAACCACAAAACTATAATCCAGTATAAAATCCGTGGCCTTTAATAAAGTTCTCTAGACTGGTTAACTAGATAATTACAGCAGTTACAGAAGAGATAAGTATAAAAGTAAACATTAAAGACAGAATTGGTGAAAACATGGAAAAATCAGAACCCTCATCTGGTGACAGGGGTCTAAAACTATACAGCCGCTTTGTAAATGGCTGGGGAACTCCTTAAATGGTTAACGGCTACAAGACTCAGTAATTCCTTTCCTAGGCATATACCCCAAAGGCACTAGACAAATCCTTTACAGAGGAATATTTAATAACAGCAAATGATGCAGGCAACCTATCTGTCCACTGACTGGTGAACAGTTAGCAAGTAACATATATGAATCTTGAAACCATTAAATGAAAGAAATACAACATTAAAGTAGATTATATGATTTTTATTACTTTTGATTATGTGTATGCATGTGTGTGTGTGAAGGTATGTACATGAGAATGCAGTTGTCCAAGGCGGCCAGAAGACAGTGTTAGATCTTCTGGAGCTGGAATTATAGGCAGTTGTAAGTTACTTGATATGCCGAGAACAGAAGTCATATCTTCTCAAAGAGCAGTATGCTCTCTTAATCACTGAACCACCTCTCCAGCTCGATTTGATTCTATTTAATATATATTATAACACACACATATATATTACATTTATTTCCCTATGTGTGTAAAGGTCAGAGCATAACTTGTGGAAGTCAGGTCTCACTTTCTGCTCTGTGGGTCCCAGGAGCAATCTCAAGTTGCTAGGTGTGGCAGCAACTGACACTGAGTTCTTTTACTGGCCCAATGGGAATCTATTTAAATGAAATGCACAGAGCACATGAATCCAGAGAGATCGGTAGTTGTCAGTGGCTAAGAACAGGAATGCCTTTTGAAGTTTCTTCTGGGATGGTGGGACTAGTTTGTAACTACGATTATTGTCTTTTATGTCTTGATTTCTTCCAACATACTGTCTTACATGCTGTAACACAGATGAACCTCTCAGAAAAATGTTCTGCTTCACATAGTCAATTCCAGGACAGAAGAATTTCCTTAAATTCAAGGCAAACCTGGGCTACAGTGTGAGACTGTCTCAAAACAAACAAACAAAAACAGTAACAGAAAGAGACAGTCTATGTGCATGCACGCAGTCAGTCACCACATAATAACTGCTCTCTCTCATATAATAACATGGTTATTATAATTCCATGGTGTACCACTATCTTCAGGTCCCGCAATTATTTATTCATTTAATAAGTATGTAAGGGTGTTTTGTCTGTATATGTCTATGTACCGCTTGCATAACTGTGGAGGCAAGAAGAGGATGCTGGATCCTTTGGAAGTATGAGCTTCACCTGCAAGAGCATCTCTCTAGCACCTAAACACATATGCATGCGTGCATACACACATAAATTGTATGCAAGCACACAAAGCTGTTGAGCTAAGCATGGCGGCTCATGCCTGTAATCCTAACATACTCTGTAGGTTGAAGCAGGAGGCTTAGCTACAAAGTAAGTTTCAGGAAAGGCTGAGCTAATTAAGACCTTGTCTCAAAACTATGAGAAAACAAAAATAACTTAGTGAGTGCTAGTTTATGACAGATACCCTACCCATTATTCTAGTACTTTCTGTTCTTCTACCCATGGAAGGGCTTTCCTGAACCTCTCAGGACAAATTTTACCTTTTGTTTCTCTCTCCTGGATTTCCCGCTTCCTCTTAGCTTGCATGCTAAGCAGCCTTCTGCTCTTGACAGCACTGATCATGTCATCTGCTTCCACTTCCACTTGCTGTTCAATCTTTACAACTTCTTTTTTCCTGTCCACTTTGCCTAGCCCATTCTCCTCTTTGCCATTTTCTTTATTTCTGGCTTCCATCTCCTTCCGCTTTTGCTTCTCTGCTCTCTTCTTATCATTTTCCTCCTTCAGCACAGCAAGCCGCTCCTTCCACAACTCTGCAGACATCTGCTGTCTCGTCTCCATGTGGTCTTGCACAGAGTATGTCATGAGAATCCGGTGGCACAGAGCTGTCAATATCCGTAGCTTCTCCTCTGAGGTCAGCTCAAAGAATTCTGATGTCTCCAGCTTCTCTAGGAACTCGTCTTGTACCTCATTGTCCTCAAATGGTGTGGAATCTTTATTGTCATCTGTTTCTGAGCCCTCGCTGTCCTCCTGGACATCACACCTGCGCAAGCAGAGCCGGACCAACTCTGAGACAGAATGCAGGGTGAGGGGGATTTCCGACAGCTTCATTCCCAGTTCTCCATAGTCTTCTGCAATTTCATCCTGAAGTAAGGTCTGTAGCAGGATGACCAGCACTCTGTTCAAGTACAAAAAACCCCCTTTATCTGCACTCAAGGCTTCCATTAGGGACACAGCAGTGATAGGGTACTGAGCATCGGGTAAGAGCAACCCAGAATAACAGCTCAGGAACTCCACCACCAGGGCCACATCCCCAAAAAGAGTGTTGGGGAGCCCCTCAGGGGTATCTACCAGCCTGAATGCTGGGAGGTTTCTGCCACCTAACTCCTGGTCCTCAAATCGCTTCTGCTTTTCTAACCTCTCCAGCATTTCTTTCTCTCTCCGTTCTTTGGCTTTTTCCCGCAACCTCTCCTTTAGCTCCTGTCGTTTCTTTTTCAAATATTCTTTCCGTTGCTCTTCAGACATAGAGGCCCACCTCTTTTTATGTTCCAGGAGCTCATAGCGTTTCTGGACAAGAGCCCGGAGCTCTTCTGGAAGACGGGCTCTATCTTCATTGGAGAGGAGACGTGCTGTTTTGGAGATAACACAGGACAGAGCACTCTTCTTGTCTTCTTTGTCTTTATTTTCTTTGTAATAGGCAATCAGATGCAGAGCTGCA
This sequence comes from Mus minutoides, assembly GCA_902729485.2. Lineage (NCBI taxonomy): Eukaryota > Metazoa > Chordata > Mammalia > Rodentia > Muridae > Mus > Mus minutoides. Next base: position 1,845,763 of record LR749513.1, on the reverse strand, counting down.
GGAGGCAGGTGTTTATGAGGTTTACCAGAAGACCTTGGCACACCCCCAGAACTCCGTGGGGTGCGGGTCATCTTCTGAGTCCCTTTGGCCATATCCAACAAAGTCATCTGCTTCATTTTGGTCTTAGGAGTTTTCACACACTTGCTGGGTGATTTGGAGTTGCCTGTGGACTTCTGTCCATTCAGGATGCCTTTGCCTCTGCCCTTGGCCTTCAGAGGTTTGTCACTGTGCTTCCCTGGCTTCTTGGCGGATGGGCCTTTCTTAGGAATGTGGAAGCTGTGCAGCTTGTTGGGGGACATAAGTTTCATCACCTCTTCCAAATGTTCTTCTGGAGACTTGGAATTCTTTGAGTTCTTTACTTTGAGTGGTGGGCCATTTAACGACTTCTCCAAGTGCACATGACACCACAGCTTAGGGTTTAGTGGGGAACTCAGAGAAGAACTGTCTCTCTTAGGTTTCTTTGAGGGCTTCCTGTCTGGAGATCCAGTATTCCTCCTCTTGGTAGAGGGATTGAGAGTCATATACTAAAATTTAAGAACAGGAGCAAAATTACTTTTAAAACTATGTGTAGCAAGCAGTATCTAAGCACTGTAAAGCCACACATCCATCGATACAACATAGTAAGACCTGTCTGAAAGCAAAGCTACACTTGACCGATGTGGTGGAGGCAGTATCAGCAATCCCCAAACTTAGGAGGTGGAAGCAAGAGAATCAGAAATTTAAAGTCTGTATTTGTTACATACGAAGTTTGGGGACATCCTGACTACATTACACTGTATCAATGTCCCCCATCCCTCCAAATGTGCACTGTGGATTGTATAGCTCAGTGATAGGATGCTTCTCTATAATATGTGAGGACTTGGGCTCTACCTCCAGCAGTTCAACAAAAACCTACCGTCCTCTTAATGTTAGATGCTTCTGATACACAGCTAGCTTTATGTTTCCATATGCATTAGTGGTCCTCAAATATTTTACTGAACTCTATGAACACTTTCTCCAGTAACAACATATAAAAAATTATGCATACAGTTTTCAAAGTCTATCCATGAGCTCTAGATTAGGAAAGAACTGATCTAAAAACAGAAGCATCTAAGATTTCAAGCAGTGCTACTCTCAACCTAAGAGTGCAGCTCAACTGTACAGCACCTTGCTAAACCTGTATTCTGTCCCTGAAAAGGGGGGGTGGGGTGGGGGCACAGCACACACATATCCAGAGGCTATAATCCTGTTCTTGAAATAGCAGTTAGAGAGCCGGGCGTGGTGGCGCACATCTTTAATCCCAGCACTCGGGAGGCAGAGGCAGGCGGAGGCAGAGGCAGGCGGATTTCTGAGTTCGAGGCCAGCCTGATTTAAAAAGTGAGTTCCAGGACAGCCAGGGCTATACAGAGAAACCCTGTCTCGAAAAACCAAAAACAAAAAAAAAAAAAAAAAAAAAAAAAAGAAATAGCAGTTAGATTTTCAACCTTTAATTTTTATGTCAGCTTCAATAATTTGTTCTATAAGTAGAGTATACCATATAAATGCTTAGTCTCAACCCAGAAGCATACATTCCTGTGAAAACACCCTTATGTAGAACAGTAATAATACTGTTCAGATAAAGAACCTTCCTGGCCTAGGCTCTTGGGTTCTCAAACTCTTCTTTGTTCTCTCCCACAATGAAAAACTTCTATGAATATATTAACACAAGAACTATGAATCCTCTCTTATTTTATACAGTTCTTTATAATTCTTTTAATACATTTCACTGTTTATCTTATGTGGGTTGAGTTTATGTGTGTTGTGTGGTGCTATGCATGAGGAGGTCAGAGGAAAACACAAAGGAGTTGGCTCTCCCTTCCCACCATGTGAGTCACAGGGATTGCACTTAGGTGCTCAGACTTAGACACAAGTATACCTTCCCTTACTGAGCTGCACTCCAGTCCTGACTGTGTATAGTGTTGAATGCCCCACGCCCTTCGTTCTCTCAGCCACTCTAGTCTACAATCCTCCAATCTCACAAGACTTTTGTCTTGGTTTTCTTGGATCTACCTCTGTAGACCAGGCTGGCCTTGAACTCAGAGAGCTTCCTGCCTGTGCCTCCCAAGTGCAGCCCACCCACCCCCAAAGTATCCCACAAAACTTTAAATCCATTAAATTTTACCACATTTTCAAGATCCTAACCTGTTTGTCTTTTTTTTTTTTTTTTTAAGAGGTGGGATATCAGAGCCAGGCGCAGTGGCTCGCACCTATGACCCTCAGCATTCAAGACACAGAGGCAGGAGGATTTCTAAGTTTGAGGATATCCACCTTCCAAATAAACAAAACGACGTATAGGTGGGCATGGACCACCATGACTGGCTTCCCACCCTTCCTCACTTAAACTTAACTCTGGGCAATCATTACAATCCATCTCACACAAACAACTTCCTTCATAGTCTGTATTTACTTGGAAAAAGCCCAGTCCATTCTGCCCCAGGCTGTTCATGTTCATGTTGTAAACATGGTTAGAACAGAAACTACAACACATCCATCGCTGGTACTCGATGCTGGCACCCTAGCTGGCCCACTCTCACAGTATGTTCCCTTAAGAGTCCATCTCCTTTCCCGCTACTTCATTTACACCTTCTGTCTCCTCAAGTTTCCACACCTCATTTCCCTCACATAGAATTAGTTAAGAGCCAGCTTGGCATGCTGGCTCACACCTGTAATTCAAGAACTCCAGAGGCTGAGGTAGAAAGACTGTCAAGTCAGAAGAAGTGTCATATATGAGTCTGAGGTTAGCCTGGACTACATGTGAGACACTGTATCAAAAATAAAGCAAAAAGGCACATGAGAAATTCCAACACTTGGAAAATTGGGAAATTTCCTCACAGTCAACAAATGAGGCTACAGTTTCAGTCTTAGTTTCAAAAACAGACCAAACAGACTTCAGAGGTTAGAACCTAGTTCACTGGTCACAACAGGAGTTTCTGGTTAAAATATGTATCAAAACTTTTAACTGATTTTAATATTTTAAACAATATAATTATAAATCAGATATGGCATATAAAAGCCTAAAATCCCAGCACTTGGAAGACAGGGGCAGGAGGGAAAGGACAAAGTCAGCCTGGCCTACATGAAACCACGTCTCAAAACAAAAAACCCCCAACAAGCCAAAACAGTAAAGTTGACAGCTAAAATACAAACTAAATGAAATAGTCAAACTCATTTTAGCTAACAGGAAAAAGACTACTAGATAATTCCTACTACAGGCAGCAATTATGCCCAAGGAACCATTTTGAATGGGCAGGGCTAACTGGCATGGTGGTACATGCCTGCTATCCCTGCACTCAGAAGGGAAAGGAGGGGGATCAATCCAAACATTAAGGGCAGAATCAAAGAAACAAACCCACAGAACCACAATAAAACTGAAAGCAAAAAAATTTGATTGAGAGAACAGACCATGATTAAACTCTTCTTTTGACTAAATGAGTAAATCCCAACTTTAAAGCCCAAACTGACTTTTCAGAATTACAGGCAATATTGGTACATGCCCCTCATCCAGCCCCTCCGGAGGATGAAGAACTGCAGGGTTAGGCTTTTAGCTGGCTGCTTACCAGTGCCTGATTAAAAGTGAATGTTCTGTTCCCCATACCACTTTCAGGACAGAGGTTTACCATTGTACAGAACACGAACTCTAGCCACGACTCCTGGAATATCTTTCCCCACTGTACAATTTCCTTCTTGTAGTTTCCCAGGACTAAATATCAAAATGTTAATGAGAAATAAGCAAAAAAGGATGACTTATTTAAGGCTCCCCTCATAGACAACAATACTATGAGTGCTTCAAAGAGCAGTGTACTTCTGAGACTGTCCTACAACGACAGCAGCAAGTGAAAACAAGTGTATGCGCTCAAGCTGCCCCTCTTCAAGCAGCCCTAACAGCTGCACGCCAGCACTCCTGCTGATGCTCAGGTGGGTGCTTAAAGTGGAAGAAAAAAGAGGCTAATCAAGGCAGTTTTGTTCCAACATTTTAAACAGATTACCTTTAATAGGTTATCATTAGAACTGTTAAAAAGAATTCAAAGTTACAAAAAGGTGCTTTCACATCTATTTGGAAGCACAATGTTAAAAAATAATATGGACCATTAAATGACAAGAGTTCTCATCTCTATTTTCAATAAAAAAAATTTTTTTCTGAAAAATGAAAGAAATGAACTCACCCAACCCCCTCCCAACAGGCCGGCTCCCGGTGTGAGCAGTCAGTCCTTCAGTAGCTGGATCATCTCAGCATGGAGCATGCTGGGTAGTCACAGCCAAATGGGAGCCGGCATGGCTGGACTCAGGGGGATCTGAAAAAGTATAAAACCGCTTATGTGCTGAGGGTCTCCTCTATTCCCACTCAGCACAGTTCTACAAGATTAATAGAGGAGAAAAAAAGGATGAAAAAATATTTTGGTGAAGGCCCTTTCTCATTGCTAACTACTTATGACAGCAACATGAGAGGCCAAAAGAAAAAAAGTAGCTATTATTCTATTTGTTCCCATCACAAAGAACATAACACCACCAGGACTATAAGTCAAAGAAAACATTTCTTCATTGATAACAATGAGGAAAATAATCTGCAGCAATTCAGTCTGAAGCTGAACTTAATAATAAAAATAGCATATCTAAACAGATCAATTACAAGACTTTGTTCAATGCAGGTGTCCTGAGTAGCCAGTAAGCTACTGATCAAGAGATCTACTTTCCTCCTGAGTGCTAGGATTGAAACACACACACACACACACACACACACACACACACACACACACACACAGCTCCAGTCTCTTTCTTACTGCATATGGAATGGAATCCAGGTTCTCTCACGATAGACAAGTATTCTACCACCAAACTCAATGCTTTTCTACTCTTCTAATTCACTGGTGACAGCATAGCAGGAAGCTGAGGGCAATTTATATAGAGTTCATCTCAGCCTCTATGGTTTTAGCCAGTAAGTTAGCTGAGAAGGTATTTTTCGGTTTTGTTTTGTTGTAGTCCTGTGTACTGAGCCTAGAACCTCATACAGAAAGGGAAAGAGGAATGGAGACAAGAGAGGGAAGATGGGAGAGAAAAAAACAAACAAAAAATAGAAATCCTAAGCCAAACTCTAGTTAATCACCCACTGTTACTCGGTTCTAATTAGATTATACTTCGGATTCCCCACTTATTAAATAAGACTAATAGATACTCCATAAATTACATAAAAATGATTTAAAGATCAAAATGGACAATTCAAGGAGGGAAAAATGCAGTCTAAAGAGGGAAATGCTTGGTTTCTATTAACATGTCCCATAAGTTATATATATTCCAGGCTTTATAGGACTGTCAAAGTTATCTTGCCTTATATACAAAATCAGTTTTCCTTCCACCCCCATACCCGAAGATAGGGTCTCTTTACATAGCCCTTGTCCTGAAACTGTATGTAAACCTCGAACAGAGATCTGCCGGTCTCTGTGATCCAAGTGCTAGGATTAAAGGCACATACCACTATGCCTAGCTCAGTTTTGACATCCCAGTTAGTATTTTGTCATCTCAACACTGACTAGAGTAATCCAGAAAGAGGAATGTCAACTGAGAAGATGCTTCTATCAGACTGCTTGTGGGTGAATCTGTAAAGCATTTTCTTGACTAATGATTGATGTGAAAAGGCATAGCTCATTATGGATGGTGCCACCCCAAGGCTGGGCAGGTGGTTGTGAGCTGTATAAGAAAGCAGGCCAAGCAAGCACAGGGACAAGGCAATAAGTATATCCCTCCATGGGCTCTGCTTCAGTTCCTGAATGAATTATCTGCAGTTCAAGGTTCAAAATCTGCCATGAATCTAATTCTCTATGAGTTAGTAGAGAAAAGAAACTATCTAGTAAGGCTTTATTTATCCAAGTGTCAAACATTAATAGTGACCTTACCTTATATGGGTCAAGTAAAAAGTCACTGAACTTGCTAGGCAGGGAATATTTCTTCACCAATTCATCTTCCACCACCCAAGGTGCATTCTCACCAGTACCAGCACGTAAGGCATTATGCCGAATAAAGTATCGAAGTATCTCCTTATTTGGTGGTCTCTCCGTTCGAATCAAGCTGTCTGCTGGCACATTGCTGATGATCTAGGTGAAAAAATAACAAAGAAATCAGCACTGGGGTGGAAAGAAGTTAAGCAATGAAAACAAAACACATATCTACAAAGGAAAGAATCACAATTCCATCTTGGGGAGGGGGTACTATACATTAAAAGATAAGGCAAAGAAAATTTTTAAAAAGATTTATTATTATACATAAGTACACTGTAGCTGTCTTCAGACACACTAGAAAAGGGCGTCAGATCTCTTTACGGGTGGTTGTGAGCCACCATGTGGTTGTGGGATTTGAACTCAGGACCTTAGGAACAGCAGTGTTCTTACCCACTGAGCCATCTTGCCAGTCCCAAGGCAAAATTTTGAGACAGAATTTCAAAAGAATTCCCAGGTTATTTGTCAATAAATATCAATTAAAGTTAAGCATACCATTCAACTTCACACCAGCAACTTTTCTAGTTACAACTTATCTTAGGAAGTCATTTAATAGCAAAAGAGGAAGATGGAGTATTACCTAAAGATCCATCCCTCACGGATCCATGCTTGGTGGTACACACCTATAATCTCGGCACTCAAGAGGCTGAAGTAGGAAGATAGTGAGCTTGTGGCTAGCCTGGGTAACATATAGCCAGACTCTGTTCCCAAAATACCAAAGGAAACTGGGCAGTAATGGTGCACATCTTTAATCCCAGCACTCAGGACACAGAGGCAGGATGATTGTTACGAGTTTGAGAACAGTCCAGATTACACGGCCACCTTTAGGCCAGCACAGACACCAAGACCCTGTCTCAGAAGCAAAAGACAAAGAAGCAGCTGGTGGGTCTTCCCATAGAAGACCTTTTCCAAGGTTAAACCTCAGGGCTGAGCTGCTTCTTATATGAAAGGGTTGTCTATGAAAACTAACACATGATTATTTTCAACATCCTAGTCCTCATTCAATAAAACTTAAAAGTTCTATTCGGGTATGTGTAGAAACACCCAAAATAATATACCAATATTTTTTAAATCTAGATTTTATCAAGGAAATATATATTTTATTTACAAGTTTAAAACTTTTGTTTTCTGCCACAAGGTCTCATGTAGCCCAGTTGTCCTCAAACTCACCGTGTGACATGACCTTTAACTCCTGAAACTCCTGCTTCCCTATCCAATTATCAGGAGGTAGGAAATAAACTTTGTTTGTTTTTTCTTTTCTTTTCTTTTTTTTTAATTTGAGACAGGGTTTCTCTGTGTAGCCCTGGCTGGCCTCGAATTCAGAAATCTGCCTGCCTCTGCCTCCCAAGTGCTGGGATTAAAGGCACGCGCCACCACCACCCGGCGGAAATAAACTCTTGCCAACTGCCTTTAAATACATCCTGACTCTGAACATATTGAAAGATATATAAAAACTAGAGCTGGAAATAGTTCAGTGATTGTACTTGTCTAACATACAAAAGAGCCTTAGTCCCACATGAAGAATTAAAAATGTAAAAGCCAAATACCTTATATCTCAGAAAAAGGGCTGGGGATGTAACTCAGTGTAGAATATTTGCCTATCATAGCAATACCCTGAGTACAACAGAGTTTTAAAAAGGTAAAAAAGCGGGCCGGGCGTGGTGGCACACGCCTTTAATCCCAGCACTTGGGAGGCAGAGGCAGGCGAATTTCTGAGTTCGAGGCCAGCCTGGTCTACAAAGTGAGTTCCAGGACAGCCAGGGCTATACAGAGAAACCCTGTCTCGAAAAACCAAAAAAAAAAAAAAAAAAAAAAAAAAAAAAAAAAAAAAAACAAAAAAAAAAAAAAAAAAAAAAAAAAAAAGGTAAAAAAGCATTAGTAAGTTGTATTAAGGGTACGAACTAGTTTGAAATCTAGTAAGATCAATTATAAAAGCAGTATCAGAATTGATTACTCATGTAAATTTAACTTCTGTGATGAAGACATTCCTTTACATTTTTCCTTAGCATATTTTCTCCAAGGAAACCACTCCTACAAGAGTTCTTAAAATCTATTAGTGTAAGAGACTTAACCAACCTTATCTTCGTTTTGTAACTTCACATCATATCTGTGAGGCAGAAATTTTGGAGGAGCCCATTTTCTTTCTCCTTTTTTTAACGAAGTAGGAAGTTTTCGTGGAGACCTACGCGCTCTGTCATCTAGTCAAATCAACAGGAAATTAGCAAATAATAATAAATTATTTTAATTCAACTTATTTACTCACAACTAATAACTTCATTCAGTCCCTCCCTTATACCAGGCACTGGTTGATGAGATGTAATACTTGTTAACTTCCACGAGCTAGTCTATGCAGGAAATCAGGTAAGTAAATGCCTACAATCCCACAATACAGGCTGACAAACAACAATACTCTGAAGTACAGAAAGGGAATGTTCCAGAAGGTGATCATGAAACACCTAAAAGAATATGACTTATGGGCTGGAAAAATAGACCTGGGTTAGCTTCCCAACACCCACATGGTGGTTCCCAACTATCAGTAACTCCAGACCAGAAGACCTAATGCCTTTTTATGACCTCTGAGGCACGAGGCATCCATATGGTGTACACATACATGTAGGCAAACACCTAAACACATAAAATAAAGACAAGGATAAAAGAACGTGTAGTATTACAGGATAACCACAGTGTTAAATCTAACAAAAACATTAAAACAACCGGGGCTACAGAGATTGTTTGGAGGTTAAGAGCACTTGTTTCTCTTTCAGAGGTGCAACCTGGGTTTGGTTCCTAGCACTCAGGATGACTCAAGCATCTGTGACTCCAGTTCCAGAAGAATCTAATACCCTCTTGTGGCCTTCATGGGCACTGCATGCATGTGATACACAGACATACATGCAAAATACCCATACACAGAAAATAAATTTAACATTAAAAAGCAACAAACAACAACAACAGAAACCTGGATGTTTTGCAAGAGGGCCTGGGTTTGATTCCCAGCACACAGAAGTTCACAACCATCTGTAACTCTAAATGGAGGGAACCTGGCTGGCACCTTCTGGCCTTGAAGGGCAGTGAGCATGCAAGTGGTGCACAGACATATGCAGGCAAAATACTGACACATGAAATCTCTAAAAATTCAAAAAAGTAAAAAGAATTAAAAAAAAAAAATCTCTGTACTCAGCAAGTAAGAAGCCATCTGCAACCTGATTAGAAACTGTATAAGTCATTAAAAGGCACCACCTCATGCAGGCGTGGAAGCATATATTTGATACACATGTAACGAACTCAACAGAGTAAGGTCAGTCTGGGTCACAGAGCAAATTACAGTCCTAGGCTGTCATAAAAGCCTGCAAAGAAAAAGTGCCAAGTACAGCGACACAGCCTATAACAATCCCCAGTATTCTCTAGGTAGAGGCAGAAAGATCCGGAGTTGAACAACACTGCCTCAGATACACGGTAAGCTGGAGGGCTAGACTGCTTGAGTCACTGTCCCCAAGCAAAAAAATAAAAATTCAGACAAGTTAAATCATAATTAATACAAAGGGTTCAACCACTGGTCAGTATGCAGAGAAGATAATATTCTGAAGACTCTCGGAATAAACAGGATAGAAGAGTATCATTGGGTGTGTAGCACACCTAGCTGTAATTCCAACTTCTGGGAGGTACAAATAGGAGGACCAGGATTAAAAAAAAAAAAAAAAAAAGAATAAAAATATCAAGCCAAAATAATATAGAACTGAGCCGGGCGTGGTGGCGCACGCCTTTAATCCCAGCACTCGGGAGGCAGAGGCAGGTGGATCTCTGAGTTCGAGGACAGCCTGGTCTACAAAGTGAGTTCCAGGACAGCCAGGGCAACACAGAGAAACCCTGTCTTGGAAAACAAAACAAAAAAACAAACAAACAAAAAAAGAATATAGAACTAACATGTTCCTGCCTGATATATTATTAACCCTTTTCCCCCACCAAGAAAATACTATGGAAACTAGAATTTTATCCTACAGAAATCTTACCTGTTTAGAGAAAACATTCAGTGTTTTGTAACATAATTCAAACTCTGCTTCTTCCTCTTTCTACACATTAGGAATATCAGTTATTAAAACCTAATTAAGGCAGCCGGGCGTGGTGGTGCACGCCTTTAATCCCAGCACTGGGGAGGTAGAGGCAAGCGGATTTCTGAGTTCGAGGCCAGCCTGGTCTACAAATTGAGTTCCAGTACAGCCAGAGCTATACAGAGAAACCCTGTCTCGAAAAACAAAAACAAACAAACAAAAAAACTAACTAAGGCAAACACATTAAAAAGGAAGTCAAAGCCTAAACTCTAATTTGTGGATTCCAATGTTTCAGGAATGACCCCAGTCTCACGTATCACTGGTGTCCCAATGACCGACTCTCCAGTCAGAGGGAGAAGAGTAAGAAGATATCCTTCTCAGTCAATTCCTCATGAAAACAATTTTCTACCTCAGGTAATCAGAATTTCCACGTGTTAGGGGCTGGTGAGCTGGCTCAGCAGTTAAGAGCACTTTCTGCTCCTCCAGAAGACAACAGTTCGGTTCCCAGCACCCACACTGGATGATTCACCATCACCTGCAACTCTGGGTGCGGAGGATCTCATCCCCTTTCTTGGCCTCTGTGAACCTATACACACAGGGCATACACTCACAAATAAAAATAGAATAAACTTACAAATAAATATTCAGATTCAAAGAGAGAACCTGGAAATGGTGTGAATATGCAGCCCCAACAAAGCAGAAAACACAGTTGAAATAAAACCGAAAGACCAGCTACAACTAGTCTCACAAGTTTTCTACAGACTACTACTATATGACCTCTAAAATGATCAGCATGGATCCAAAACATCTTGATGCAACAGAAAGAATGGCAGAAAAAGTGGCAATTAAAATAGTGAGTTGAAATTATTCAATCAACCAACAGGTACAGATCATATATGCCAAATACTGTGTGCTCATTTTGAGACAAAAGGATTCTAGGACAGTTAACTTCCTTATTTAAATAGTCTTAAGTGTATATAATAAAGGCTTAGGATGTCTAACACTCTGTGCTGGCTGGTTTTGCATGACAACTGAACAAGAATCCTCACAGAGAAAGAGTCTCAGTTGAGGAAATGCATTCAAAAGATCCAGCTGCAAGGCATTTTCTCAATTAGTGATCAGCCCATGGTGGGTGGGGCTATTTCTGTACTAGTAGTCCTGGATTCTATAAGAAAGCAGGCTGAGCAAGCCAGGGGAAGCAAGCCAGTAAGCAAGCAGCATCCCTCCATGGCTTCTGCATCAGCTCCTGCTTGAGCTCTTGTCCTGACTTCCTCCAATGATGGACTATGATGTGGGGGTGTAACCGAATAAACCCTCCCCTCCACAACTTGCTTTCTGGTCATGGTATTTTCATCGCAGCAATAGAAATCCAAACTAAGACACATTCTCAGAGAAGTTTTTCCAAGTGAGCAATGCTCTTAGTTCTTCTAACTATAAAGTATTATTTTAGTCTCCAGATCTGTAAAAATTATATTTGGTTAACAAAGTGTTTCAGAATTCTAGTGGCTCCTACCTGAGAGTCAGGTCAAAAGAGAGAAACAGAAAAGCTGTATCTGAAAGCCACCACACTAGCCCGCACAGTGAGGATCAGGAGGGATTAGAATGTGCTTTGTCTACCTGGATCAATGCCCTCTTTACACTCATGTACATGTTTCTGGCTTTAAGAGTAAAGGCAAGAGGGCAGGGTGTGGTGGCACACATCACTGATCCCAGCACTTGGGAGGCAGAAGCAGACAGATCTCTGTTCCATGCCAATCAAGGCTACATAGTAAGACCTTGATTAAGAAAAAAATACCAAACCAATCAACCAAAAAGAACAAAAGAGTAGGAAAGAGTCCTAGGTGTATCTTAGTGCATACCTGTAATCCCAGAATTCAGGAGACAGAGACAAGAGGACCACACCAGATTTGAGAACAGCCTAGACTACATATTCAGACCCTGACCCAAAAGAAAAAACAACAAACAAAAAAAGTAGGAAAATTTTAAAAAATCCAATTTTCTTTACCATCCTGGTTAAGAATGGTCTTAATTATTTAGGGAGTTTTAAGTCCTAAATCACATGGGTATGTTAGTGGTTTTTTGCATCATAATGAATAAAATTGTGACGATATAAAAACCTAACTGTACATGTGGCTGCTACAGAAAGCTATATTTCTACGTAACAAATGAGCACCGTCTCAACTCTGGAGCAAGGCTAGCATCATACATACTAATACTCTCTTTCCTGCCTTCATCCTCTTTGACTACTGTCTCCTTCTTCTGGAGATCCTGAGCCATTTGACTGGAATTCTCTTTGTCACTTGACGGAGAATCACAGGCCCCATCAGATTTCTTCTCAGCAGCTTCTTCATCACCTTTCTCCAAAGGATGAATCTTCACAATCTTCACCTTGAGCATTTTCTCCTTCCCAACCTACACATGCAATGCAAGAGAAAATTAAGAGATACTTAATAAATAGAACTAGAAACCTACAAAAATATAAAACATGATCCAATATACCTAATATGGTGATTTTAATAAAAATAGCCCCCATAAGCTATATTGAAATGTTTAGCCACCAGGGAATAGTACTATTTGAAAGGATTAGAAGATATGACCTTAGCCGGCGCACGCCTTTAGTCCCAGAACTTGGGAGGCAGAGGCAGGCGGATTTCTGAGTTCGAGGCCAGCATGGTCTACAAAGTGAGTTCCAGGACAGCAAGGGCTACACAGAGAAACTCTGTCTCAAAAAACAAAAAACAAACAAACAAAAAACAAAAACAAAAAAAGAAAATGGACTAAGCCTCTAAAACTGTAAATCAGCCCCCATTTTAATGTTCTCTTTTAAGAATTACTTAGGTAGCCGGCTGTGGTGGCGCACGCCTTTAATCCCAGCACTCGGGAGGCAGAGGCAGGCGGATCTCTGAGTTCGAGGACAGCCTGGTCTACAAAGTGAGTTCCAGGACAGCCAGGGCTATACAGAGAAACCCTGTCTCAAAAAAAAAAAAAAAAAAAAAAGAATTACTTTGGTCAATGGTGTTTCTTCACAGCAATAGAACAGTGACTTAAGACACCTAGCAAACAAAAACTCATGCAAACTATAAAGTATCCAGGCATAGTAAACTTTGTTCCTCCTATTTCTAGGCCTAAATATATATTAACAAATAAACCAGGCAGTGGTGGTGCATGCCTTAAATCACAGCACTTGGGAGGCAGAGGCAGGCAGATTTATAATAAATAATTTGTTATAAATAATATTCTATTACATAATTCATGTACTATGACTAAGGGCAACTGTGCTAGCCTAAAACATATGCGAAGTACAGTTCAAGAACTGCAGAGGCAGGCAGCCTGGTCTACAGAGTGAGTTCTAGGCAGCCAGGACTATACAGAGAAACCCTGTCTCAAAAACACCAAAAACAAACAAACTATATGAATACATAAACAAACAAACAAACAAACAAACAAACAAGCAAGCAAGCAAGCAAGCCTGGCATAGTATCATATGCCTATAATTCCAGCACCTGAAAGGATGAGGAAAATTTCTTCTCCTTCAAGGGCAGTCTGAAAAAGTAGTGAGCTCCAGGCTAGCATGGGCTACAAAGACATCATTTCAAAACTCAACTAAACCAATGGTTCTCAGCCTCCCTAATGCTATGGCCCTTTAATATAGTTCCTCATGTATGGTGATCCTCAACCATAAAATTATTTCACTGCTACTCCATAACTAATTTTGATACTGTTATGAATCATAAATATCTGACATACAGCCCGAAAAGACTCATGTCCCCAGGGTGACCACTGAACAAGCAGAAAGATCTGCCACGCAATGCCATGCTAATCTATAATCCCTAGGAGTCTGAGGCAGGAAGACCAGAACTTCTCCACCATCATCTCCTACACAATAAGTTCAAGGTCAGCCTGGGCTACACAGCAACATCCAGTTTCAACAACAAAAAAAAAAATTTAATAGAACAAAATGGGGGGCTACATAAATAAAATGAGGAGTTGCTCTTGCAGACAACAGAGGTTTGATTCCCTGTACCCATATAATGGCTCACAACTATCTGTAACCCCAGTTTTAGGGGCGCTAGCATGTTCACATGTGGTGTATATACATTCATGTAGGCAAAACATTTATAAACATAAAGTAAAATATACCTTAAATAAATAATATTCTATTATATAATTCATGTACTATGTACTAAGGGCAATTGTGCTAGCCTAAAACATATGCGAAGTACAGTTCAAGAACTGTATTTTTTTGGTTTTCACTGTATACCTGGCCAACTGGAACTCATTATGTAGAGCAGACTGGCCTAAACCTCGTGTTAATCCTCCTGTCCTTTCTTCTAAAGTGTGAGGATTATAAATGCATCACCACACCCAGATAAGAACTTTTTTTGTTATTCAAAAATAAAATATCCACGGGAGGCAGAGGCAGGCGGATTTCTGAGTTCGAGGCCAGCCTGGTCTACAAAGTGAGTTCCAGGACAGCCAGGGCTATACAGAGAAACCCTGTCTCGAAAAACCAAAAAAAAAATAAAATAAAATAAAATAAAATATCCAGTTGTTACAGAACCCATCTGCTAAAGGACTATCTTTTCTCCAATTAATTACCTTTCAGTGACTATTACAAATCAGTTGTCTGGGTTTATTTTTGGATAGTCTACTGCACTATATGTCTTACCACAGAAACTAAATTGGCTGGGCACATCGGCATGTGACTAACTCCAGAACTCTAGCGGAACAGGCAGGAGGACCGACATAAGGCAAAGGCAAGTCTAGTCCTGTGGATTTCCACAACAGCCTGTGCTACAGTAAAAACCTGTCTCACCTGGAAATTGTTCACAACCACCTCTGATTCTAGCTAAAGAGGTATCACATCAGACACTTCTGAATCATCTATGGACACCTGTTCACATACCCATATACATAATTAAAAAAAAAATCTTAAAAGCACACACACACAAACTAAGTATTTAGGCTAAGCAATTATAGAATTAAAACAACACTATGACATCTACATCATCATATGGATTTTTTTTAATCACACACAAGACAATAAACATATCGGCACATATCTGTAATCCTAGCACTTGGAAAGAATAGAGGAAGATCAAGAGTTAAAGGCCACCCTTGACTACACAACAAATTTGAGGCCAGTCTGAACTAAATCATACCCTGTCTCCAAAAAAACAAGGAAAGGGGGAACAGCACACATACCCTTCTTCCCCCACCCATATACAGAAGTGAAACTTTAACAGTTCTTTTTTAAAATTTATTTATTATCTGTAAGTACACTGTAACTGTCTTCAGACACTCCAGAAGAGGGTACCAGATCTTGTTATGGATGGTTGCAAGCCACCATGTGGTTGCTGGAATTTGAACTCAGGACCTTCAGAAGAGCTGTCAGAGCTCTTAACCATCTCACCAGCCCACTTTAATAGTTCTTAAGTAACCCACTCTCTACCTCAGAGATTGACAGACATTGTATTATTTTGTTTTGACTTCAGTAAGTGGAATCAAGACTGTATTATTTTGTGATTACCTTCTTTTAATTTTACATTTCTTTTTGCTATTGAGTATTCAAGGCCTTAATTTATTCATTCAACTGCTGATACGTCCTTAGGTAATTTCCTCTTTGGAGTATTATTTATAATACTAAGAGTTCTTACACAAGTATCCTGGGGCAATATTATAAAGATAAATGTTCAAAAATGACAGCCCAGTCAAGGGTACATGCATATTCAACTGTGTTAGAAATCCCAAAGCATTCACAAGAGCTACATACTGTTCACAGCACTGGTAGTGAGTGAATGCTGGCAATACAGCTCAGAGGTAACTTACCTGCCTAGCATGTGTACGGCTGAGTGTGCAAACAGTACAGCAACGGGGAAAAGAATAAGCAAAAGCAATGTATGAACAGTTCTGTTTTCTTACCAAATTTTGGCAGTTGCTCATATTTACTAATCTTATATGTATAAAATAATCTTGACTGTGGTTTTAATTTGATTCCTGAAGCATAAATGAGTTTAAACATCTTTTCATGGTTCGGGACATCCATATTTCCATTCTTTGCCTCAAATACTCTTGTTCCATCTTTGTTTTGTTTTATTTTCTTTTTTTCTTTTTTTTTTTTTTTTTTTAAAGATTTATTTTATTTATTATATGTAAGCACACTGTAGCTGTCTTCAGACAATCCAGAAGAGGGCGCCAGATCTCGTTACGGATGGTTGTGAGCCACCATGTGGATGCCTGGATCCGAACTTATCACCTTCGGAAGAGCAGTCGGGTGCTCTTACCCATTGAGCCATCTCACCAGCCCCTTGTTTTATTTTCTTATTTTGTATTTTATTTTCAGTGCTAAGGATGGAGTCTCAGGCCCTGCTCATGCGGGGCAAGTATTTCATAGTCCCTCACCAGCAAGCAGACTCTAAAAACATCTCAATCCAGTGCTTTCCATTTTTTTAAAAAAAGATTTATTTACTTTATTTATATGAGTACACTGTAGCTGTCTTTAGACACACCAGAAGAAGGCATCAGGTCTCATTACAGATAGTTGTGAGCCACCATGTGGTTGCTGGGAATTGAACTCAGGACCTCAGGAAGAGCAGTCAGTGCTCTTAACCGCTGAGCCATCTCTCCAGCCCCTGCCCAATGCTTTCCTTTTGTCACTTTGGTTGTGCTTTGTTTTTCTTCCTTTTGCTTTTAAGTCTAATCTTTCTTCTCTACCTGGTTTGGTGTTTACAAAGGCTAACTATTTTGGGTTTCTGTGCCCTCCAGATCTTGTTGAGGTCAGCCCATAGGAAGCACACAGTAATCAGACACGGTGGGGTTATTTCTGTTTTTCCCTTAACAGATTCCAAGCAAGTTAGCTAGATCAGGTCACTAAATTAGTCTAATAACTGCAGGTACTTTCCCTGTGTTTTGGACCACTGCCTTCCCTTTATCCCCGAGTCTGTTTAGAGATGATAATCCCCACTGCTCACAGCACCAGGACGCCTCCTTATGCAGTGTCGCTTGTGCTTGATCAGACTCTTGTCTGATTCAAAAGTCCCTTTACTAAACTCAATTCAATTACAGGATTTAAGTCCTCCATCTGTTTGTTGTTGTTGTTGTTAAGATGTAACACTTAAAATGCAGAGGTGTGACTGTCCACACAAGCGGATTTCTTTGCGTTGGAAGCTAGCCTGTTCTACAGAGTGAGTTCTAAGTTCTAATACAGGCAGGAGTATGTAAAAAGACCCAGTCTCTTACAACAAAAAGAGAGAGAGGCAAGAAAACTGCTTAGAGTTTAAGGCCAGCCTAGCATAGAGAATGAGAATCTCAAAAGATCAAACCAAACCAATAAACAAAACCATTGATAATTTCAGACATTACAAATAAAAAATATAAAATACACAGAACAAGAGTAAATTCATTAAATACATTAGTGAAATAAAGTGCAAGCAGAGTGAGGTATCAGAGACATAAATGAATTGTGTTGATTTCACTACTTATTGGCTACTACAACACATTCTGCCCCTGAGCAAGATAGCCTAACACTAAAAGCCCTGAAAATCACACTCTGAGATTGCAAAGATGGGTAGCTATTTAAACCAACATCTAGGTAATAGCTTGCAAAAATAAGGGCTTGGTTTATTTCCTCTCCTCCTTATAAGAGCATTTCCTGGACTGTCCTCCCTTTGGAGCCACTTCCACTCTCTGAAGTTCCTTCTCACTTCTCTTAAATAAATTTATGTTCAGGCTGGCAACATGGCTGAGCAGATAAAGGCACGTGCCAACAAACCTGGCAAACTGAGTTCAATTCCTATATGCTGGAAGCCAAGAAGCAACTCCCACAGGTTGTTCTCTAACCTCCACACAGGTGCCATGGTACATGAGTGTGCATACATATGCAAAGAACATATAAGTAAGTGACTATGATGAAAAATTGTATTAAATACATCTGTCACACTGCTCTTCAAAGAGAAAAGCTGGACGGACGGACGGACGGGTGTGGTGGCGCACGCCTTTAATCCCAGCGCTCATGAAGCAGAGGCAGGTGGATTTCTGAGTTTGAGGCTAGCCTGGTCTACAAAGTGAGTCCTAGGACAGCCGGGGCTACACAGAGAAACCTTGTCTAGGAAAAAACAAATAAATAAATACAAAATAAATCATACATATATTTCTTCAGCTATAATCCCAATACTGGAGAGGCTGAGGCAAGAGGCCCACAACTTAGAGGGCAGCCTGAGCTGCACAGGAAGTTCTGGACCAGCATGGGATATAGAGCAATATCCTAAGTTAGACAACAACACATTCATAAAATCAAATTCTCTAAAAAGTATTTATTTCCTCACTCCAAATACACTAACAATTTCAGAACCAAAATGCAACAGAAAGTTTAAATATGTGATGGAGGCTCCCTAAGCATGTAAGGCCCAGGGTTCCCTTCCTAAGGGGATGGAGAGGAGGGGGTGGAAATCAAACAGTGCTGGCAGGCACTGTGGTGCACTGAGGAGGCTGAAGTAGGACTACAAGCTCCAAGCCAACCTGGACTCCAAATCCAGACCAGCTCTTTCAAAAGAAAGAAAAGATCATTAGGCAACCAACCTAAGGACCACAAATCAGTGAAGAGTCTAGGTTTCAGAACACACCCTAGCCCAGCACCGGTGGTGCATATGCCTTTAATCCGAGCACTCAGAAAGCAGAGGCAGGTGGAACTGAGTTCAAGGTCAGTCTGGTCAGCAGAGTAAGTTCCAGGACAGCCAGGGCTACCCAGAGAAACTGTCTCCAAAAATAAAAAGGAATCCATCCAACTTAAGAAACAATGCACTTTCTTTACTCTGACAAATGCAAAAAGTAGTAACCAGTGTTGATCAGATATTTTCTTATCTTGAATTCATCTGATAGATGTCACCATGAATACCTATGGAAATGTTACCTCACTACTTTTCTTCATATTATATAAAGTGACTCTGCTATCCCAAACATACAGGTTTAAAAAAAAAAATGTTAGTGCTGGGCAGTGGTGGCACACGCCTTTAATCCCAGAATTGGGAGGCAGAGGCAGGCGGATTTCTGAGTTTGAGGCCAGCCTGGTCTACAGAGTGAGTTCCAGGACAGCCAGGGCTACACAAAGAAACCCTGTCTCAGGGAGAAAAAAAATTTGTTATCTTCAGCCAGACATGGTGTATATGCCTTTAATCCCAGCAGAGGCAGGCAAATAAATCACTTTGACTTTAGCTGGACCACAGAGCTAGGCCATCTTAATTAATTAATTAATCAAAATAAAAAACAAAACAAACAAACCAAAAACAAGCCAGGTGGTGGTGCACACTTTTAATCCCACCCGTCAAATGGACCTCCGAGTTTGAGGACAGCCTCATCTATAGTGACCAGTTCCTGAACAGCCAGGGCTATACAGAGAAACCCTGTCTCAAAAAACAAACAAACAAACAAACAAGAATACAGACACTCAGCCGGGCGTGGTGGCGCACGCCTTTAATCCTAGCACTCGGGAGGCAGAGGCAGACGGATTTCTGAGTTCGAGGCCAGCCTGGTCTACAAAGTGAGTTCCAGGACAGCCAGGGCACACAGAAAAACCCTGTCTCGAAAAACCAAAAAAAAAAAAAAAAAAAAAAAACAGACACTTACCTCAAAGTCACACTCTTCCCCCACAGCATATTTGGTCATGATTTCTAACCAGGCAGAGTCGACAAGCTTCTCTAAGGAGGCTGTGTTATGGTGAACCATTTCCAGAACTAGCTTCTCGTACCAGTTAGGGAACTCTTCCTTCAAACTAAATAAAAGTCAACAGTTAGCAAGGAAATACAAAAGCCTTTACCGAGAGATTTCAACTCCAAAGAGTATTTGCTGTTCTCAGGACCCAAATTCAGTTTCTAACACACACATAAAAACTCACAAACTGGGCGTGGTGGCGCATGCCTTTAATCCCAGCACTCGGGAGGCAGAGGCAGGAGGATTTCTGAGTTCAAGGCCACCCTAGTCTCCAAAGTGAGTTCCAGGACAGCCAGGGCTATACAGAGAAACCCTGTCTCGAAAAACCAAACAAACAAACAAAAAACAAAAACAAAAAAATAACTCACAGCTGTCTGTAACTCCAGTTCCAAGGGATGTGATGCCCTCCTTCTATGCCAAGCAAGCATGTAGTGCACATACATACACACAGGCAAAATACTCATATACAGAAAGTAAATACATCTTAAAAAATAAAAATAAAATAAAATAAAATAAAATAAAGAAACAAAATAATAATAAAGAGACTGTGCAGCTACCAGGGCATGGTAGTTCACAAGCAACAACAACAAACAAAACAAAACCAAAAACAACCAGTCCAGGTGGTCAAAGCAAGATCTCTTAGCTCTAGACAGTGTGGAAAGAAGAGAGGGATAAACAGGAGATAAGCAGGGAAAGACACATCAGTTTACAGAAGAAAACAAACTAAAAACTCTTAAATACTTGTCAGATTAATCCATCCAGGTTAGCTCTCTCACTCATAAATGAAAATAACAGGCATACTACCAGTAAGTTCAACACTTCCCCTATTATGTTGCTTTTTAGGGTCTCAATGTGTTGCCCTGGAACTCTCTATGTAGACCAGTGGGCACTAAACTCAGAACTGTCTGCTCTGCCTCCTGGAATGCTGGAATTAAAGGTGTGTGCCATTAGGCTCCGCCCCATTACTTTGCTTTTGCAGTGCACTTTGTTCCAAGTGCAAATTTCTTCCTATCCTTTGATTATGTGTTTCAAATGCATTCGCTCACTTCTCAAAATATCCCATGAGATGGCCAGCAATTTTATTTTATTGTCAAAAGCTTCAGGAAAGCCGGGCGTGGTGGCGCACACCTTTAATCCCAGCACTTGGGAGGCAGAGGCAGGCAGATTTCTGAGTTCGAGGCCAGCCTGGTCTACAGAGTGAGTGAGTTCCAGGACAGCCAGGGCTACACAGAGAAACCCTGTCTCGAAAAAACTAAAAAGTAAAGCAATGAGTTTACATAAGAGTTCCTTCACTTACTTTCTAGCATAAAGTAATTTTAATTATCATACAGGATGGCAGTGACTACTACAAAGTGGTCTTCGGATACTAATGACTAATCTGTCCCAATCCTTTGGAAAAGCAACTGGAGGGATGAAAAGATGGCTCATAATTGGCTACTCTTCCAAAGGACCCAGGTTCAACTCTTAGCACCCATATGGCAGCTTATAAATATCTGCAACTCCAGTTCAAGAGGATTCTAGCTTCTGAAGGCACTGTACACACATACATGCAGGCTTAACAACTTGTATATAGAAAATACAACTAATCTTAAAAAAAAAGAATAGATAGATAACACTTATCAAAACTGCTATGTATTCGAAGATATTCATAGTTGAATTTCTTTGACAGAAAATAAAAACTCAGTGGACAACTAGACATGTAATTTCAACCAGAAATGACAGTGTTTCATGTGCTTTATTGAGTTACTAGAGGCAGAACCAAGGAGCATATCAAGAAAGTCTTCCACCAAAGAGCTGCACCCCAGCCTCATGTTAGGTTTTGTATCGTCTTCTGTTATTCTGTGCTATCCATGGCTACCTACAGTTCTCTGACTACTGGACGTCAAGTCTCTTACTGCACTCTACAAAACAGAATCTGAACAGAACCTCTAGTCTGGGTTGAGGTAAGTAGTCAATTACCTTTGTACTCTTCCCATGGACCTCCCTTCCCAACTTAACCATCCTCCCAAGATGTCCTCAGACTTCTTTAATTCCATAAGTTTTTTCCCCGAAACCTATAATCCTCTCTTTCCATTAATTCTATCAAGTCAATCAAGTTTTAAAATCTCACTGTCTAGGCGAGGCCAAACAGTAGAGAGTTCAGATTCTCATGTACCTTTTCAAAGGACACTACTTTTTCTTAGCAATTCTAGGCAAGTATGATACCCCCCGAAATGCATTCCCCAGAACTACTCCAATAATCAGAAAAAGATTTCTACCTTGACTAAAAGTTTTAAAACTCCCCTAACTTTTAAAAAAAATCTTTATATTTTCTTTTAAATATTATGAGTGGTTTTTTGTTGTTGTTGTTTTTTGGGGATTTTTTTTTGGTTTTTCGAGACAAGGTTTCTCTGTGTAGTCCTGGCTGTCCTGAAACTCGCTCTGTAGACAAGGCTGGCCTCGAACTCAGAAATCCGCCTGCCTCTGCCTCCCAAGTGCTGGGATTAAAGGCGTGCGCCACCATGCCCGGCATGTTATGAGTGTTTTGCCTACATGAATATATGTGCACCAAATGCATACCATATGCCCAAGTAGGTCACAAGAAGGTATCAAATCTCCTAGAACTGCAGTTACGATGTCTGTAAGCCAGCCACCATGTGAGATCTGGGAACTGAACCCAGGCACTCTTTAAGAGCAACAAGTACTCTTAACACTGAGCCAGCATCTCTTCA
This sequence comes from Mus minutoides, assembly GCA_902729485.2. Taxonomy (NCBI): domain Eukaryota; kingdom Metazoa; phylum Chordata; class Mammalia; order Rodentia; family Muridae; genus Mus; species Mus minutoides. The sequence goes on along the minus strand of LR749513.1, from coordinate 1,823,293 downwards.
GACCCCTTCTCTCTTTCTCAATAATCCCCCATTACTTCTAACATTCTTAATTACCAAATCATATACTTTATAGAATCTGTGGCCAATACAGGTTTAGTCTGCTTTTTTGCTGCCTTGATATTACTCTAGAGCATATCAGTCCTTTACTTAGAATTATATTTTCAAAATAGCCGGGCGTGGTGGCACACGCCTTTGATCCCAGCACTCGGGAGGCAGAGGCAGGCGGATATCTGAGTTCAAGGCCAGCCTGGTCTACAAAGTGAGTTCCAGAACAGCCAGGGCTACACAGAGAAACCCTGTCTCGAAAAACCAAAAAAAAAAAACAAAAAAGAAAATATTTTCAAAATATTTATAAGGTAAAACAAAAACAAACACCCCAAGGGTTAGTAAAATACCCAGTAAGTACACATTCATAGTAAATACCAGCAAAATGCTACTAACCAACAAGCACTCTGAGCACAGCACACTAACACAATGTATTATATTCAAGTCCCAAATACTTAAATACAAACACCACCTTACAGGTATTATTCCCTGACATAGGAAAGATGGTGCCAAAGGAGAAGGCTTCTGATACTCACAGTTCAGCAACTTCCTGTTCCTCTTCCCAGGCCTCCTTGTGTGTTAGCTGACTGCTTCCTGTGCTCTTACATGTCCAAATGCGTTCACTGTATCTTTCCAAGCGGGCTTCATACTCTCTGTCATCAGTGGCTCAGGAAAACAATATTCAAGCAACAAAATACCCAACACACACTCAGAAAAGACATATCTATACTATAGAAAAATGTCCAAGTATCCTTTAACACCAATTGCAGGAGATTCAGTACCTCCTTTGGACCGCTTCAGATACCAGGTACTAATATGGTACATTTTCTCTCTCTCTCTCTCTCTCTCTCTCTCTCTCTCTCTCTCTCACACACACACACACACACACACACACATTCATTTTTACATATAAAATGAAATAAACCTAACAACATTTTAAAAATCAGTCTACAGGCCAGGCAGTGGTGGACAGCCAGGGCTATAAAAAAATATATATATAAAATCAATCTACAGTAAGATAAGATGACTACATCGAAGTTTGAGGTAAATGCAGACTAGTGACTCATTACCACCAGCCTTTCTATCTACCTTGGAAACACCTGTTCCTTCCTAAGGCTTGAAAAACAAATTCCAAGCTGAGACTGACATGCAGTAGGGCATCTGCCTAAGCCAGTATCACAATTCAAAGTAAGTAAGTTAAATGCATGAACACCTAACCTAAAACCTAGCTTTGATATACTATTTATTCCAGTCTCCATGTTGGCTGTGATAACACTAAATTCACAAAAGCATTTAGTAGTTGTTCAGTCTTCCTGAGTGAGATGGGAGAAGAGAAGACACTAGTGCCTTACTATGGCAAATTCCTACCATCCCAACTGGAACTCACTATCAGTCTGGCATACTCAAATTAAAATAGCAAGCAACTAGTTTACTTCTGTGTACCAATAGTAACAGATGCTATACAAGAAAGCAAACTGAGCTGCAACTAGAGTCAGCTGCCAATCCCAGTATGTTCCACGCAACATGTTTCATCTTGGCTCAAAGTATTTAAAGTCAGTTGTGGCACTCACCTATAATCCAAGAACCTAGGAGGCAAGAGCAGGAAGATCAGGAGTTCCAGGTCATCCTCAGTTACACAAGGAGTTTGAGACCAAGTTGGGCCAAATGAAATCCTGCCTCAAAAAAACAAAACAAAACAAAAAGGGAGTAGTGGTAGGAGGTTAGCCTGTTAAAGGCTATTGAGTCAGCAGCCAGATTCTGTTTTAGATTTTAGGTCACCAGAAGTCAGTCACTACAAGTAACCACTCACAGAAAATGTCAACTGAGGTGCTTCTGTCTCAGCAACTGCTGCACATGTAATCGAGACAAAATGTCAAAGCAATTCTCAAAAGGTTAAGCAATCTATAACTAATCAGGTACTTTCAAGTCCTTGACTGTATCATTATACACTTACTTTTCTTGACTCCAAGAACTATTCTCCTTACCACAATATACTGCTTTATTCTCTTCAACCTAATAAGGCTGGTTTCTTTCAAAAATACCTGACTGTGGTTTAATTGAGAATGGTCCCAAGAGGGTCATACATTTGATGCTTGGTCATTAGTGTGTAACTACCTGAGATGTATTAAGAGTAGGTGGTAGGTGTAGATTTGTAACATAAGGAGTCAAGGAGGTGGGCTTCAAAAGCCAATCCCAGAGTCCTCTCTTCCTGTTGCCTCCAGATCCGGATGCAGAAATGTTACTTTTTACATACCACCTTGTTCCTGCCATATTCCCCACCATGACAATGGATTAAACCTATCAAACTATAAGCAAGCCCCAATTAAATGTTCTCTTCGATAAGCGCTGCTGTGGTCATGGTGTCATTACAGCAACAAAACACTAACCAAGACACTGAAAGTCTGAAAACTGGTCTAACAGCATATGGAGACTTAAATAGTAAATGAAAATAATTAAAGTAAAAGGGCTGGAGAGATAGCTCTGTGGTTAAGACCACCTAATGTTGCTGCAGAGAGCCTATGTTCTGTTGCCAGAACTCATTCATAACCATCTGTAGTGCTCCAGGAAATACTGATGCTCTCTCTGACATCCAGACGCTAGACATGCATGTGGCTGGTGCACATACATACATACATGCAGGAGAAATCACCATACACATTAATTACTCAAAAAACAAAACCAAAACACGCAACTAAAGATGGGCGTGGTGGGGGCTGGGGAGATGGCTCAGTGGTTAAGAGTGCTGACTGGGGGCTGGTGAGATGGCTCAGCTGGTAAGAGCACCGACTGCTCTTCAGAAGGTGATAAGTTCAAATCCCAGCAACCACATGGTGGCTCACAACCATTCGTAACAAGATCTGGCTCCCTCTTCTGGACTGTCTGAGGACAGCTACAGTGTACTTACATATAATAAAATAAAATAAATCTTTAAAAAAAAAAAAAAAAAAAGTGTTGACTGCTCTTCCAAAGGTCCTGAATTCAAATCCCAGCAACCACATGGTGGCTAACAACCATCCATAACGAAATCTGATGCCCTCTTCTGGGGTGTCTGAAGATAGCTACACTGTACTTACATATAATAAATAAATATTAAAAGAAAAAAAAAAAAGCCGGCCGTGGTGGTGCACACCTTTAATCCCCAGCACTCAGGAGGCAGAGGCAGGAAGATTTCTGAGTTCAAGGCCAGCCTGGTCTACAAAGTGAATTCCAGGACAGCCAGGGCTACACAGAGAAACCATCTCGAAAAACCAAAAACCAAAAAAAAAAAAAAAAAAAAAAAAAAAAAAAAAAAAAAAAAAAAAAAAAAAAAAAAAAAAAAAAAAAAAAAAAAAGATGGGCTTGGTAGTAGTACACATTTGCAATCCTAGCATTCCTGAGGCTGGAGCCTGTCACAAACAGAACTATAATCCTAAGAGTTCTAATAGCGCCAACTCTCAGATTTGCTTTTTAATCCTATCTTTTCTCTCTTTGTATCACAGTACCAATTATCAACTGTAATATGGGATCATGTATTGTATTAAGTGGGCATTGTCATACATTTATAATTTCAATATATGGGAGGTAGAAGCAGGAAGACTGCCCCATGTTCAAAGCTAGCCTGGGCCACACAGAAAGTTTGAAACCAGCAGGGGCTATAATTACAAAGAAACAAACCCTACCCAAAACAACAATCTGGGGATCTGAAGGGATGGCTCAGTGGTGAAGAGCACTGGCTGCTCTTCCAGGTAATCTGGATTTTTTTTTTTTTTTTTTTGGTTTTTTGAGACAGGGTTTCTCTGTGTAGCCCTGGCTGTCCTGGAACTCACTCTGTAGACCAGACTGGCCTCAAACTCCCCAGTGCTGGGATTAAAGGAGTGCGCCACCCCACCCGGCAGGATTCTGGATTTTATTTCCAACACCTATACAGTGGCTCACAAACACCCTTAACTCTAGTTCTGGGGGATCTGACCTCTTCTCTTCTGGCCTCCGAGGGCACCAGACACGTACATGGTACACAGATATATATGGCAACAAAACACAGATAAAGTAATTGTTTTTTTAGTTTTTAAAGATTTATTCAAAATCAAGATTGGTGACCCACACCTTTAATCCCAGCACTTGGAGGCAGATCTCTTGAGTTGGAGGCTAGCCAGGCCTATCAGGCACATTCCAGGACAGCCAGGGTTCAAGAAACCCTGGCTTAAAAAAAAAAAAAATTCAGAACTATAAGTTAACTCTATTTACAGCTACCCAACTCTTCAAACATGCTCTACTCAGTCTGTTTAGAGCCAGATTTACTGTAACAGCCCCTCAGTAAACCATCTAATAGTTCCCAGAGCATACTACAAAGCTCCTAAAGCAGTTGTTTCTAAACTTTAGCACACATGACTACTGATATACACAACAAAAGCGTGAATCTACATTAGGCTGCTGCTAGCTCCAGCTCCTGCTTTTTTTGAAACCCAGTTTTACTTAACAGATCATCCTATGACCAAATACTAAAAGTTGTTGGACACTAAAGCCGGAAGGGCTGCCTAAAGCTCCAGGCCAGTCACAATAGTCAAAACCAAGTAAAAGCCAGCCTGGGTTCCATAAGCCAGACCATAACTCCAGTTGGGTCAGTGGTGGCAAATGTCTTTAATCCCAGCAATAGGGAGGCAGGGGCAGGAGGATCTCTGTGACTTCTCAAAAACAAACAAATAGCCGGGCGTGGTGGCACACGCCTTTAATCCCAGCACTATGGAGGCAGAGGCAGGCGGATTTCTGAGTTCGAGGCCAGCCTGGTCTACAGAGTGAGTTCCAGGACAGCCAGGGCTATACAGAGAAACCCTGTCTCGAAAAACCAAAAACCAAAAACCAAAAAAAAAAAAAAAAAAAAAAAAAAAAAAAAAAAAAAGAACAAATAAACACAAAAACAAAACAAAACAAAAAACAGGGTGGAGGGCTAACATGGTGGCACATGCCTTTAGTCCCAACATTTGGGAGGCAGAGGTAGATGGATCTTTGCAAGGCCAGCCTAGCCCACACAGTGAGACTCTGTTTCAAAACAAACAGGGCTGGAGAAATAGCTCAATGTTTAAGAGCACTGACCGCTCTCAAGGAAGACCTGGTTTCAATTTCTAGCACTCACAGGGAAGCTTGAAACTGTTAACTATAGTCCCAGGGGATCCAACACTTTCTTCTTATCTCCATAGGCACCATACATAAATTTATGCCAGTAAACACTGAAGACACATAAAAGCAACAGCAACCAAAAATATACACCAAACCTGACTTTAATCAATTAATGTTATTCTAGTAAGTGTCTTGCCTATGGTACTACCCCTATGGAAGACTATCCATAGATACAAAGGTAAAGTACAATTAATAACCTATGATAGTGAAAACATACAACCATTAAATTCATGTATTATCTGAAACTTCCAGTTTTCTTTTTTTTAAGATTAAAAAATTTGGGGGCTGGAGAGATAGCTCAAAGGTTAAGAGCACTCACTGACTGCTCTTCCAGAGGTCCCGAGTTCAATTCCCAGCAACCACATGGTGGCTCACAACCATCTGTAATGGGATCTGAAGCCCTCTTCTGATCTGCCCTAAGACAGTGAAAGTGTACCCACATACAGCAAATAAATAAATCTTGAAAAAAAAAATTGGGGGGCTGGAGAGATGGCTCAGCAGTTAAGAGCACTGATTGCTCTTCCAGAGGTCCTGAGATCAAGTCCCAGCAACCACATGGTGGCTAATAAACATCTGTAATGGGATCTTCTGGTGTGTCTGAAGACAGCTACAGTGTATTCATATACATAAAATAAAATGAATCTTTTTTTGTTTTGTTTTTGGTTTTTAGAGATAGGGTTTCTCTGTGTAGCCCTGGCTGTCCTGGAACTCACTTTGTAGACCAGGCCGGCCTCGAACTCAGAAATCTGCCTGCCTCTGCCTCCCAATTGCTGGGATTAAAGGCGTGCGCCACCACGCCTGGCCATAAATAAAATGAATCTTATTAAAAAATTTTGAGTGTGCCGGTGTCTGTGAATGAGGTATGCCATGTATGTGTAGTACCCACTGAAGCCAGAAGAGGGCATTGTTCCATTGGAGCTGGATTTACAGGTTTTGAGCCTGCAATCTGGGGTTTCTATGGTAGAGCTCTAAGTGCTCTTAACACTGCCATCTCTCCAGCCCTTTTGTTTTTTGAGACAGGGTCTCCCTTGCAGCCAGGCTGGCCTAAAGCCCCCTTTCCTCCTGCCTTAGCTTTGGAATGCAGGGATTACAGCCATAAGCCACCAGTAAGCTTCCACTGTCAATTAATTCAAAGAAGACCTACAAGGTACTTTTCAAGAACATATTCACTCACGGCCTTAAGTTAAAATAGAAAAATTTGTTATAACTATACATGCAGCCAAAATGAGAAGAAAATTACTCATTAAAAATATAACTTTAAGCTGGGCGTGGTGGCGCACGCCTTTAATCCCAGCACTCGGGAGGCAGAGGCAGGTGGATTTCTGAGTTCAAGGCCAGCCTGGTCTACAGAGTGAGTTCCAGGACAGCCAGGGCTACACAGAGAAACCCTGTCTCGAAAAAGCCAAAAAAAATATATATATATACACATATACATATATATATATATAAAAACTTTAAATATAAATCGAGGAGTGGTGATACTTCAAATACAGCCATTGCTCAACCATACATCTGCTTTCCTCTATGGAACCACTCAAAATGAAACATGCCAACCAGCCAGCTACACTGTCCAGAACTCTCTAAACTACCCTCAATATGCTCCCTGCTTCTGAAAATTTCCAGGTGAGCAATTTCCTCTAAATATCATCTTCTTAAAAAGAATTCCTTTATCTAAAAGTCCTAAATACTGGTAGAGGAAATTCTAAACAAATGTCTATTAAATGTATACCATTTAAAATGGTTCCGGTTTCAGTTTTCATTAAGAAAATGTCTGCAGGATTAGGGAACCGGTACTATGAAGGTGCCTGCTTGCTCCACAATGTGCATCAGAGCATACACACCCACCCCACCTCCAGACAATAAATAAATAATAAACAATGCCTTTGTTAATAATTCTAAACTAGCTGGCTATGTTTCAAATGTCTTAGTATATCCGTTAAGACGTACCTCTGATAATATTAGTATGACCATCAATAGTTCAAAGAATCAGCTGGGTATGGTACCATGAGACAAAGGCTAGCAAACCTTGGAGTTTAAACCAGTCTGGACTAGGCCAGTCAAGGTTACATAGTGACAGCCCGCCTAGATAGATAGATAGATAGATAGATAGATAGATAGATAACTGACATGTACGGAGACTATGTCAGAGTCCCAGGAGTAAAGTTTTACTCTACTGACATCATGAAAAAAAAAATTTTTTTTTTTTTTTTTGGTTTTTCGAGACAGGGTTTCTCTGTATAGCCCTGGCTGTCCTGGAACTCACTTTGTAGACCAGGCTGGCCTCGAACTCAGAAATCCGCCTGCCTCTGCCTCCCGAGTGCTGGGATTAAAGGCGTGCGCCATCATGCCAGGCCAGAAAATATTTTTAAAAGCAAGTATGGTACCTTTAGAATAATATACTTCATAGAACTAAATACACCTTAAATCATCTAATTACACCACAAACTGACAAAGAGTAGACTAATATTTCAATAAAAGTATGGGGTGGTTACTAGAGAGATGGCTCAACAGTTAAGAGCACTTGCTATGGATCTAGGTTCAGTTCTCAGCTAACACATGGTGAAAACCATGTATAGGCACACCGAAGGTTCACATGCTCATGTCCATAAAATATATAAATCTTTAAAAAAAAAAAGTTTTGATTCAGTTGAAAGCAAAGGAGGATGTGTGGCATGGTGACACAAGACTATGACCCTAGAACCCAAAACCCTTCACTTGGGAGGCTGACGCAGGATTCAGGAGCTCAAAGGCAACATGGTGTATGTCAGAGCCTGCAGCTCAGACATTCAGAGCACATGCAGGGCCCTGGGTCCCATCCTGTACCACAGTTCCTGTTCTTCCCTTCATTTATTTACAGTGACATCCTTGAAAGAGCACTGGATTGTAATCCCAACATTCATCACTTATACTCAAGAATCCATGAACTTAACATACAGACTTCAATTCCCTTGGGCCCACTGGACAAGCAGACAGGAAATCTGGACCACCTCTAAAAAGACCCTTTTCAGCTCAGAAATGCTATAAGCATACATAAGCAAACATGGAGGCCAGGCATGGTGCTGCAAGCCTTTCATCTCTGAACTTAGAACAAGTATGGTATGGCAGATCTTTTGAGTTTCAGGCCAATCTAATCTACAAAATGTTCCACCCTTGACAGCTCCACACAGTGAGACCCTACTGAAAGAAACAGAAAACAAAAACAAAAAAAACAACTGGGGCTAGAGTCAACAGTGAGGTTAAGTGCACAGAACCTGGGTTCAAGCCCCAGCACCCTCACAGTAGCTCACAATCCAAATCTGGCCTTCTGGGGTGCTCCAGACACACAGTGCTCCATAGACACACAGGCAGGGGAAACATCTATACAGACAAAATTAAAAGGTGGAAAATAATCTCTGTAGGTGGACACTGCCTTTCAGAACTGATGCTAGAAGGGCTGAAACTGTACTGGCTGGTACTGAGGTCTATTAATCCCAGATACTAGTGAGGCTAAAGCAGGAGAACCAAAAGTTCAAGGCCTGTCCAAGCCACATGGTCAGTTCCCAGGCAGCCTTAGCAATTTTTTTTTTTTTTTTTTGGTTTTTCGAGACAGGGTTTTTCTGTTTAGCCCTGGCTGTCCTGGAACTCACTTTGTAGACCAGGCTGGCCTCAAACTCAGAAATCCGCCTGCCGCTGCCTCCCGAGTGCTGGGTCTAAAGGCGTGCGCCACCATGCCCAGCTCAGCCTCAGCAATTTTAATGATGCCCTGACTCAAAATAAAAAACCAGAGGGCCCAGGATGGAGCTTCCTAATAGTGCAGGGCCCTACGTTAAATTCCCCAAATATTGAGGAAAGGAAGGGGAGTAAAAGTATCCTAAATATTCAGAACACTTTATTACATCTACACAGGTGATCAGCAATTCCATCACTTGGGAAGTTAGGCAGGAAAACGTCACACTGAAGGCCAGCTTAACTTCCAACACCTACCTTAGACATCAACCTAGGTTACAAGACGATTCAAAATGAAACAACAAAAAACAAAGCAAGAGGCAAAGGCTAAGAGCAAACTGAAATCTTTCACCTGAATCCTTCCTGCTCTTGCCTAATCTTTCCAAAGGAAAAGGGATGGTAAAGCTGGCAGGACAGGCAAGTTTGGTAAGGAAACTTAGCTTTTTAAAAAACAAATAAGCCTTAAAAGAGTCATTCAACATTCCCCCTACCATGGGGGGGGGGCACGTAATACAACTTTTAACTAAGAGGCTACGCTTGGTCAAGAAACCTTAAAGTAATGATTGGAAATGCAGACTTTGTATTCTAAAACACCAGTTTCATGTTCCAGAGAGAGAGACAGAGAGACAGAGAGAGAGAGAACACAATCATGGATCTGGAATGCAGTGTCCATCCAGCCTCTCAAAGTTCGAGGCCAGCCGGTACTACATGAAGCGCTCTCTCAAAAAAAGACGGGAAAAATGAAACTTCTAAATGTCAAACTTCTGTGTTCTCTAGGAAATAAAAGGCCACCAGCACCATCAATGTACCTTTCTGCTCCTTCCCATCTTCAGTGGGTATGGAGTTAACGCCAGGTTTTGTGATTTACGGTTCTGTCAGTTCATCCCTGGCCTAAAGTCCACTCCGGAGGCGAAAAACAAAAACCACAAGCCACATCAGTATTCCCGCACAGCCCACACAAGACGCAGTAGAAGCTTGCACAAGCCGGATCACGCGGCTGCGCCAGCACAATTTCAAAAACTTAAACTTGACGGTTTCATTTCTATGAAAGGAGAGAGAAATAAAATGTGCAAAGGAAACCCGGCTACCCTCCCTAGTCACTTAGGGCCCGAAGCCAAGTTGGGGAGGAGGGGATTGGTGCTGCGATCACCACCGAGGCCCCGGGGACAAAGTAAGGGGAAAAGGGATGGAGGCGCGCGGTTCCAGGAAGGACGGCTGGAGACCGCCCGGGATGGATCTCGCCACGGAGCTCCCAAGCCCGGGGAAGCAGGGCCCCGGGCATCACGGCCCGCGGACGGCCCCGTGCGGTGACAGCTGCCCCGCGAGCCGCGCGCGGCCCATTCGCATCTCGCCATCTCCATCCCTCCCCTTGCGCAGCCGCGGCCGAGCGTCCACACGGCGCACGGAGAAAGGATACTCCCGGGTGCGAAAGGCCTCCTGAGTGTGCGGGATGGTGAAGAGCGGCTCCTCTCCAGGCAGCGGTTTCACCAGCGGGAAGGGCTTGCGGCCCAGCAGAGGCGCCATCGCGGCGGCGGCGGCAGGGGACGGAGCGCCGAAGGCTCGGCCGCTCCGCTGCGCAGCGCTAGGCCCCGGCAGCCCCGGGGCGAGCGAGCGAGCGAGCGAGGCGCCTGGCTCCCGGGGCGATGGGGGAGGGGAGGGGTGAGAGGGCGGCGCGAACTCCGGCTTCCCTCAGAGCTGGCGGGACCGCGCCACGGCCATGGAAGCCGGGGGGGAACGCCTCGAGGGGAGAAAACGGAGAGATTCTCCTCGCCCCTTCCGGCGCCTTTCACCTCACGCCGATCTCCGCCGCGGCGGCCTCCAGTCACGACTCCTCTCCAGCGGGCACGGGAGGAAATTATTGAAAAATGGCGGGAGATTCCCTTCCTCCCCCCCGCTGCCGGGCCAGCGCACAGACTAACTTGCTTCTCCGTGGCGCCCTGGGGCGGAGGCTCCGATAGGCGGAGGGCTCTTCGGCCTTCGCAGCCTATTGGCTCAGAGAGGCTGCCGCTCCGAGGCCGAGTCCCGCCCCCTGGGCTACAGCCGCGAAGTTGAGTTGCGGCGCAGCAGAGGGCAGTCTGAAAAGGTGAAAGGTCACGTTATGTAAGAGCCGGGGACGGGCGTGCGGGCCTCCAGTGGCGGACTTCAAAAGTAATGGGACAGCAGTGGGAGGGGGAGGACGAAAAGCGGAAGACTCAAAGAGGTCAGAGCAGAAAGCCCTGTCACAGATACAGACATTGCGCCATCTGTCACCGACGGCGACACCGACATCCGGGCACTCACTGTCCGTGTGCTGCGCCGGAGGGGGAGGGGGAGCGCGCGGCCAGGGGCTTTGTCTTTCCACTCGCGCTCCGCCCCCCTTCTTAAAGGGGCCGCGCTCGGCCACGCCCGGGGATGCGCGGGTGGCGCTGTACTGGGCGGGAAGTAACTTGGGCCCTCTCCAAACTGAAGTTCCGCATTGGGGAGACTGGGACCCCAACCTTTCCCGACGCGGCATCACTGTGGTTGAGAAACTGAGATTAACAGTCAGCCTGTTTTTTAAGGACTACAGGGAAGGATAATGAAGAAGTTTCTTTAAAAATATGTGGAGGGCAGAGGCAGGTGGATTTCTGAGTTCGAGGCCAGCCTGGTCTACAAAGTGAGTTCCAGGACAGCCAGGGCTATACAGAGAAACCCTGTCTCGAAAAACCAATATATATATATATATATATATATATATATATATATATATATATGGAGGAAGAGCCGCAGAGCTGACTCAGGGGCTAAGATCTTGTACTCGTTCAGAGGACCCGAATTCAGTTCTTAGCTTCCACGTCGGGTAGCTTGAACCTGCCTGCGGCTGCAGCTCCTGGAGTTGGGCTGCAGCTCCTGGAGTTCCCATTCCTCCACTCACATACACGTAACATCCCCCACCACGCGTGCACACATACACAATTTAATCTTGAAAGTAAAATAAACGGAAGAATAATAAAGAAGTTTTTTTGTATGTACATATGTAAAAGACTATATTCATTCATATATATGTATGTGTGTGTGTGTGTGTGTGTGTGTGTGTGTGTGTGTGTATAGTGCAACTAAGTGATGCAGGTTGTTGAAGCTGGACGGTCATAAGTGAATTTGTGACTAGCCTGGGCTACAGTCTTACGGGGTAAATAGCAAGTCCCCATCACAATAAGTAAATAAAGCTATGTTAGAGAACATATATATTAAGCTCATGGGGCTGGAGAAGTGACTCCGTATGCAATTAAGAGCACTTCCAATTCTTCCAGAGGTTCTGGGTCTGATTCACAGTATCTGTGTTGGAGGATCACAATCGCCTATGACTCCAGAGCAGTAGACGCTTGCAACCCTGTATACATACCCCCCATACACATAATTTAAAATAAATATATATGTATTATTAAAGAAGATGGGCCTAAAGGGATGGCTTAAGGTTAACACATACTGCTTTTACAGAAGACCTTAGTTGGATTCCAACACCCACATGCAATGGCTCCCAACCCTTAGTAACTCCAGTTCAACAGTTCAAAGGTGGTCTAGCGCCCTCTCTGAAGGCATGTGTGCATGCCTTCACACCACACCCCCACCTCCACCCCTTCACATAAATAAGTACATAGTGAGACTCTAAAACCAATAATAACAATAATAAATGTAAATGTATAGTTCATTAATTAAAATTATATTAAAGGATATGTATGTATAAATAAACAAACAAATGTTGGGGCCAGAGATATGTCTCAAAATTAAGAATACTGGCTACTCTTGCTGGGGAATAGAGTTTGAGTCCCAGCACCCACATGGTGGCTCATAACAATCTGTAAGTCCAGTCCCAGGGGATCTGACACTCTCTTCTGGTCTCCTTGGGCATTGTACATGTGTAGGGCACAGACACACAGGCAAAACATACATTCTCTCTCTCTCTCTCTCTCTCTCTCTCTCTCTCTCTCTTCTCTCTCTCTCTCTCTCTCTCTCTCTCTCTCTCTCTCTCTCTCTCTCTCTCTCACACACACACACACACACACACACACGAAAGTAAAATGATAGTAAAAGCTGGAGAGTTGAGGATCTGACACTTGGTGGTCATGGAGATCAGAGTGCCAGCACTGGGAAGGAGAGGCAATTTGTCAGGCAGGACTATGGCCTGTCATAAAGGGGATGGGGTAGGGACAGGAAGCAAAAGAAGGAAAGGAGAGAGGAAAGAAAAAAGGGAAGGTAGAGAAAAATCCGCTTACTGGGCTGGGACAGAACCACCTGGCACTGCCATCCTGGTTTTGTGAGACAGGTTCATGCCACGTAGCCAGGCCAGCCTCAAACCAGAGGCCTCCTGCCTCAGTCTCCCAGCTGCATCCACCTTTCCTCTGTGCCTTGGATTGCTCCATTGTATTCTGAATTTTTTCTCCCAATTGTTCTAAGCACACCCATTTGAAGTGGGAACTTAAGGGTTCTTTGGAAAGCCAGTTGTGTTGGATGGTGTTTTGCTGGGGTAAACATGTGAAGGAACGTTTCACTGAAGCAGACATGTGAGAAAGATTGTTATGCAAGCATGTGAAAGGACATATGATGAAGGATTCTTCATTAATGACACACATGTATCAGTCCACCGTATATTTTGTAGTCAGGACTCCATAGAGAGAAATGCACCAAAAAACTCAAAGGACTCAACAGACAGTAACAGAGGCTGAGCTTGGCTTGCTGGTATAGCTGGCTGTGCAATGCTTGTTAGTATCCACTCTTCGCTGATCTTTACTTCCCCAAGAGAGGTACAGCTGAGAACTTCTGCTTGTGTCTCTCCTGGTCCCTTCTGCTAACTAGTGCTGAGACTGAGGCCTGGCTATTCCTGCTAGGTCCTGCCACCTGCTGCTATCCAGACACTACTGAACTGGACTGCTGGTATATCCATAAGATGTTCAGGAGTGCATTGAACTGCTGCTGCTGACCATTACCTGACAACACAGATGAGAGGTCCTCCAAAGCACCATTTCTTTTCTTTTTCTTTTTTTTTAAATATTTATTATGTATATAGAGTTCTGCCTGCATGTAGGCAGAATAGGGCATCAGATCCCAGTACAGACACTTGTGAGCCATCATATGGTTGCTGGGAATTGAACTCAGGACATCTGGAAGAGCAGCCAGTGAGTTAGTACTCTTAACCTCTGAGCCATCGCTCTAGATCCCCAAAAGAACCATCTCTAAACAGGTCTACTTTCCCAGTATCCTTTCTTTTCTACTACTAATGGTGGGTGGTGGGCTAGAAGGGAGGTTAAAGCCTTTAAGGACTACCATTAAAAAGGGTAAGGACTACCATTAAATAGGGTTTGAGGGGCTGGAGAGATGGCTCAGCACTTAAGAGCACTGACTGGGCCGGGCGTGGTGGCACACACCTTTAATCCCAGCACTTGGGAAGCAGAGGCGAATTTCTGAGTTCCAGGCCAGCCTGGTCTACAGAGTGAGTTCCAGGCCAGCCAGGACTACACAGAGAAACCCTGTCTCAAAAAAAAAAAAAAAAAAGCACTGACTGTTCGTCCAAAGGACCTGAGTTCAATTCCATGGTGGCTCACCACCATCTGTAATGGGATCTGATGCCCTTCTCTGGTGTGTCTGAAGACAGCTGCAGTGTACTCACGTACATAAAACAAATAAACCTTAAAAAAATAGGGTTTGAAAAAATTAAAGGTATACCCACCCTCTTTCCTTCCCTCTTCCCCTCAATTATCAGGCCTTGATCAATGCTTAATATATATTGTTTATATGTATTTGTGTAACAATGAGTTTATCAAACATTTTCATACTATATATGTGTACATATACATGTACATATATATGTGTGTGTATATATATATATATATATATATATATATATATATATACACACACACACACACACACACACACACACACACACACATATATTTCTTTTAATTTGAGGCAGGGTTTCTCTGTGTAGCCCTGGCTGTCCTAGAACTCACTCTGTAGACCAGACTGGCCTCGAACTCAGAAATCTGCCTGCCTTTGCTTCTGCCTCTGCCTCCCAAGTGCTGGGATTAAAGGCATGTGCCACCACTGCCTGGCTTAGTTTGTTTGTTTGTTGTTTTAATTTTGGTTTGGTTTGGTTTTTTGGTTTTTTGAGACAGGGTTTCTGTGTGTGCCACTGGCTGTCCTGGAACTCACTCTGTAGACCAGGCTGGCCTCGAACTCAGAAATCCACCTGCCTCTGCCTCCCATGCACCACTACAGGGACCTACTTTCATGTTTTGTTGTTTTTTTGGAATTATTATTATTATTTTGCTTCATGTTTTGTCTTGTTGGTTTTGTTATTGTTATCTTTGAGGGTTTGTTTTTTGGGGTTTTCTTTTTTTCTTTTTTTTTTTCTTTTTTTTCTTAACCTCCTTTTGATGTCCTGAACCAATTACAGATGGTTGTGAGCCACCATGTGGTTGCTGGGAATTGAACTCATGACCTCTGAAGAGCAAACAGTCCTCTTAACCAGCCCCTTGTTTGTTTTTCTGTGTGGGGTGGGGAGGTGGGGTAGTGAGAGAGAGAGAATGCGTTTTGTGCTGCCCTCTAGCAGCAGCATGGATGAGGGCTTGTACAGACCACCACACCACTGAAGATGCTGTTCCCTCTCCCAGCAGCTTTGACTCGCCTAGATTCCCAGGGTGGGCGGGACAGGCCTTTGATTCCCTCCCCCACCTCTGACAGAATACTGATGAGCTGGGTCTTGAGGTCTTATGCAGTCACCACTCAGAGCTTTGGATATGTTTTTGAGGCAGGATCTCTTTCAAGCCAGGCTGGCCTCTGTCTTACTGTATAGCTGTGAAAATGACCTTAAACCTCTCATCTTCTGGGTTCACCACCCAGAGCCTGGCTCACAGGTGTGATGTGCTGCCCCATTTCTGCTGTTCTGGGCCTCTGTCCAACTCGAGGCTTCTCCAATGAGGCAAGCTCTCTACCAGCTGAGCTACACCCCCAATGCAACTGTTTCTTTCTTTCTTTTTTTTTTTCTTTGTAAATCATAATTTTAGCATGATTACTCATTCCATGTAGGCTCTGTCCCATTTGAATAAACAAATTAATACTAAAGGACAAAGATTGAAGCCAGCAGTTTCTAGGCATCTTCTACAGACCTCCTCCTGTGTGTCTGTTAGGTTAGCAGTTGCTGGTTTCCTGCCTGGAAAAGCGCCATTTAGAGCTACATAACCAAGCTGAATCTTTTGTTATTAACTTATTTACTTTCGAGACAGAGTTTCATGATGTAGCCCTGGCTGTCCTTGAACCCACAGAGTCACTTGCCTTTGTCTCACTAGTGCTAGGATGAAAGGTGTGTGCCACTATGCCTGGCTAACTTTTACTATTTATGTGTAGTGTTTAGTCTGTGTGTATGACTGCACTACAGGTGTGCCACACCCTCAGAGGCCACAAGTGGATGTCACAGCTCCTGGGACTGAAGTTACCCTTCATTGTAGGTTCTGGGAATCAAACCTGAGACTGCTCTAAATGAGTACTCTTAACTGCGGAACTGAGTTTCCAGCTCCTTCATTTGTGAGACAGGGTCCTTTGGAATCCAGGCTGGTCTAAAGGATAATCCTAAACTTTTTTTTTTTTTCAGCCAGAGTATAGCTCTGGCTGTCCTGGAACTATGTAGACCAGCCTGAATTCACAGAAATTCTCCTGCCTCTCTCAAGTGCTGAGATTAAAGGCATGTGCCACCATGCTAGGGCCGACCCTGGTCTTCCTACCTACCCATCTCCAGTGCCACAAGTACACTAGTGTGCCTTGTTTTAAGTGGTGTGGAAGGTAGAACCCCTGGTCATGAACCATGCTGTGGGTGCTGAACTCAACTCAGGTCCTCTGCAAGAATAGTACATGCTGCCCATAACTACCAAGCCACCTCTCCTGCCTAGGAATGGATGTATATAACTTATGCATATACGTACATACATACATACATATGATCCTCACATATGATGGGTGTTCACATGAGTGTCAGCATGTGTACCAGGATTCATATGGAGGTTAAAAGATCACCTCAAGTTTGGTCCTCCCCTTCCACCGTCTATTTGGTCACCTGTGTAGTCTAGGTCAGCTGGCCCTTGAGCTCCCAGGAAGTCTGTTTCTGACTCCCACCTCTCATAGGAAGACAGGGATAATGGACGGCACTCCTCCATCTGGCCTTATGTAGGTGGGGCTGGAAATCGGGTCCTCACTCTCTCCAGGTAAAATGCTTTTCCTACTGCACCATTTCCTCAAGCCTATTTTCTTTGTCTATTTTCCTGATGCAGAGTCTTCCCAGAAAGCCAAGCCACACCTTCACCAGAACCTCCAGATTCTACTGCCCCAGGCTCCTGAGGGCTAGCATTCCAGGCTGGGCAGCCTTGAAAGGATTTAAGTTTGAAAGGGCATCCAGTGGACAGGATGATGTCACAACCACTCACCCACCCAAATCAGCTCCCACAACTTTGTAGAAAGAAGCTGTCAAGTACTAACAAGGCATATTTCAAATAGTTTAATTTTAAAAATACTCTATTCAGTGCTAAAATAGGTCTTCACTTGCTGTTACCCATTTCCATTTTCTTAAACTTTTCTTTTTTCAGACAAAAAATAAAATCATAAAGTTTAATTAAACATGCAGATTTTAAAGAAAAGGGAACTTTCTAGAAAGTCTGAGCTGAAGGAGTACTGGGGCAGGTACTGTGGTCAGAACCTCCAATCATGGCTGGGGTTTTCTGCAGAAGGAGGCGGGGACGTTGGAATGAAAGGACGGGTGAACAGGAAGCTGCGCATGTGTGCGGTAGTGAGTGTGAGGATGCAGCGGAAGGTTCTGGCAGGCACAGGGCTGGGAGCAGCTGGGGCATCCAACAGAGGCAGGCCTGCCTCAGGCACAGGATGCATCCCCCATGGGTCTCCTGCCCACAGGTGGCAAAAGCCCCTCCATCCCGGAAGAGCCTCTCCCCGGTGTTCTCCACATCTCTACCGGTCAGTCCCTCTCCCAGCAGCAGCCTGCAGGGCCTGGCCCTGTGGCAAAGTCCATACTCTACAGTCTCCATTCAATTCAAGTAATCCTAGGCACTCTTCTCACGGGTGCCTTCCACACCTTTCTCCTTGTGGCGGCGCCAGCAGCTCCGTGCAGTGGTTCTGGAGGTGAGAAATGAACCCTGATGCTCTGGCCTACTTGGGGTGCAGAAAAGATGTGAGCGCTCCTCTGCTGAAGAGCAAGCAGACACAAGTGTCAGGAACAAGAAGATGGTGCTACGACCCCACGCCCTCCATCAGCCTTCTAGCCCAGAGGGCTCCCACGCACAGGCTCTGGACCCTAGTGCTTGCCCGGACCCCAGCATCAGAGCTCGGCCAGACCAGAATGCAATAAATAGAGGCAGGGGCCAGGAGGCGAGGGGCCGGGACGGTGCTAGCTTTCAGACGTGGTCTGCGGTACTACAGGTTGGTCCACACAGAATCGCTTCAAGGGTGGAGCACCAGAGTCCTCCTCTTCCTCAGTGGTCTGAAAGTAGCAGGACAGGGCATGATGAGCCACCCCAGCAGCCCTGCCCATTCACCACACTGTAGCCTGCAGCCTGCCCTCTGCCTGCTCTCAGGTGGCCAAACCCTGCCCCTATTCTAGAACCAGTGACTGTTTTCCCAGCAGACTCTGTAGCCTAGCACAGCACAGCTGTGTTATCCACCCAATTCCTAGGGTCTTTCCTTCTCTTCCCTGGAAATAGGGAAGGCTGGTAACCTCTTACCTGTGTCTCCACCGGCACAGGTTCTTCCTTTGTGAGTGTGGGAGGTTCATCTGCAACTTCAGAGGCAGGCAGCGAAGGCTCTGCAAGAGCAGCAATGTTAGCCCAAGGTAAGTCTAGCCTTGGCCTTGGCCTGGGGGCAGTTCCTGAGATTCATATCAAGAGGATGCAGGCCCAGGAACCACATGTGCAGGGTCTAGCCAAGAGCCACTGTCCCTCATGTGGGATGAATGAAGTGTGAGTGGATCACAGAGGGCCACCATCCCAGCATGGCAGACACTGGGAGCCAAAGCTCACCGTTCCTACTAAGTCCCCCTATTCTGAGAGGGCTGCTACATCAGATAAAACAACACATGGAAGCTGGGCGTGGTGGCGCATGCCTTTAATCCCAGCACTTGGGAGGCAGAGGCAGGCAGATTTCTGAGTTCGAGGTCAGTCTGGTCTACAAAGTGAGTTCTAGGACAGCCAGGGCTACACAGAGAAACCCTGTCTCGAGAAAAAAAAAAAAAAAAAAAAAAACACATGGAAGGATCTAGAACAGATATGGCCAACAGCAAGCGCACATTATCCACACCAAAACAACTTCCGTTGTGTGGCCACACATAGAGGCTAACAAGAGCCACAGATGCATAGGGGCACCTCTACGACTCACCCTCTAGGATCTCCTGGCCCAGTGTTGGGGGCTGGGAGTCATCGGTGCGGAAGTCTGAGGTGTGTGCTGGGCTCAGGGACTCGCTCTGCTGGGGGCTAGGGCTTGAGTTGGTGCTGCTGTCTACCTTGAGTTGATAGACATCCGACACGGAACTCTGGTTGCTGTTCTCATCTGGAAAGCAAGCACAGTAAGGCAAGAGCTGAGAGCTGGCACTGGTACACTGATACACTGCACACTGCTAACACTAAGGAGGCCCAAGTGGGCTTCCCATGTCCTGGGTACTCTCTGCAGAGTTTAAGCAGACTTGCTTTGAGACAGGTGTCACTCTATAGATCAGGCTGGCCTCAACCTGACACTGGTCTTCCTGGCTCTGCTTCCCCGGTCCTGATTACAGACGTGATTCACCACACCTGACAAGAGCTCACCGACCTCATTATCAACTAGAGCTTCCTGGCTTCTTCTCTCGGGTGCTGAGCTTGGAGGCATGCACCGAACACCTGCTTCTGTGTGGTGCTAAGGATGGCACCCAGGGCTTCCTGTGTACTGCGGGAGCGCTCTACCAACTCAGCCATATTCCCAACTCAAGCATTTTCTACTTGACAATATATAGAACATGCAGCTGGGCGTGGTGGTGCATGCCTTTAATCCCAGCACTCAGGAGGCAGAGGCAGGCAGATTTCTGAGTTCGAGGCCAGCCTGGTCTACAAAGTGAGTTCCAGGACAGCCAGGGCTATACAGAGAAACCCTGTCTTGAAAAACCAAAAAAAAAAAAAAAGGACATGCAGCCAAAACCTATGACAGCAACATTTCTAGCCCAGGAATGTGGAGCTCTGCTTATATAACCATGCTGCTATTGCCGACCAATTACAGCTCTGGCCTGGTAGCTTCTCGCCACACAGTGGGCGGCAGGGGTGCCATCTGTGTCTTCCCATGGCACAAAGAATGGCAGCACCACGTGTCTGGACCTCAGGGTTCCTGACGGAGGCTGTGGTGCCTGGAGGAGATCATCGCAGGCTCTCAGACACCAGATTGCCCCAAGGATGAGAGATTACCACCTGAGGCTGTCTAAAGGCTTCAGGTCACCAAGTAAGTTAAAAGCTGAGGCAGCCACAGTCCCTTCCCCCATTGCCTCCAGCAGGCACAGTCTGGTCACTTGCACTTGCTCCTTCCTCTGTGGTACCTCAGTTCAGACCTCCTTGTCACCTTCAGACCTGCCTAGCCTGATGTGACAACCTTGAATCTTGCTCGGCCTTACACTACAGACAAAGTGAACACTCCAGCCTGTCCATCCATCACGCATGGCTCCTACAGTGGAGAGTGTTCTGTGCCCTGCACTCCCCAGGGCCTCACTGTCTGCCATTCTTTAACTTCTCCCCTGGCTTCAGCAGCTAGCGGCTGACTGAGCACTGTTCTCCAACTGTATCTTTCCCAACCTTCCTGCTGCTGGCTGCTATGACTTTCCTTTCCAGATTCCTTGCAAAGCTCCTATACGTTTGCCAGTAGCAGTTGCTTGGAGGAGCCTCAACGTTCTCCAGGGTGGAAAGGCCATCCCATGAGCTCTGATGCTTCTACTGGCCCCTGTGCACACACTGGTCCTCTTCTACCACACTCTTAGCGTTCCTGCCACTGCCTTCTCCCTGATATCCCAGTGCCAGACACAGGAAGTACAAACAAAATGGAGGGGTTGGTGACCAGACCATGCCTCCCGTTTCCTGGAGCCTTCTGATCACTGAACAGCCTTTCCCTGTGTTCTTGTTACTCCATGACACCAACCTCGGTGGGGAAGAAGGAGGCAAGCAATGGCAACTGCGTGCTAGGTCGCTGCAAACATGGTTCCTAAGATGGTGTAAGGCCGCTGCGATCTTCCCTCTTTCCAGGACTTCTATCCTTCACACAAAAATGAAAGTGGCGTCGGGCGTGGTGGCGCACGCCTTTAATCCCAGCACTCCGGAGGCAGAGGCAGGCAGATTTCTGAGTTTGAGGCCAGCCTGGTCTACAGAGTGAGTTCCAGGACAGCCAGGGCTATACAGAGAAACCCTGTCTCGAAAAACCAAACCAAACCAAACCAAACCAAACAAACAAACAAACCAAAAAAACGAAAGTGGCCTTTTAGTTTGTGTGTGTGTGTGTGTGTGTGTGTGTGTGTGTGTGTGAGAGAGAGAGAGAGAGAGAGAAAGAGAGAAAGAGAGAAAGAGAGAGAGAGAGAGAGCGATCAAGCTAAAGTTCTGATTGAGGCCAGTCTGCACAGACTTGTAACAGAAGGACAACAGTTCAAGATCAGCCTTCAGAACTACAGAGATCCTATCTCAAAATTAAACCTAGCAGGGCTGCAGGCGCAGCTCGAGGCAGGGGCTGTAAATTCAATCCCAAGTACTGCCAAAGGGAAAAAACAGAGCAGCCAAGTCTTGTCACCCGTGCACTCTGGCCCTGGGAGTGTGAGAGTGAGGACTGAGGCAGAACTGCCTTCTGAGAACAGTGCGAGCAGAGCTTCTCAACCTTCCTAATGCTAAGGCCCTTAGGTGACCCCTGCAAGACAATTATTTGACCCCAAAGGATGGCACTATGGGAGCAGGGGTCTCTTAGGCTGTCTGCTGTCTGTCTGCCAGCAACCTTGCCTGAGGGTGGCCTACTCAAAAGAAGCTTGAGAACACACCCTAACTACCCACCGGGATCAAGGACGCCTGTGCACTGAAACTAGAGTTAAAGCACAGCACTGGAAGTAGTTTCCAGAAAGAGGAGCTTGCTGCCTGCCAGGGACGGAGCCCAGGGCCTGGGCATGCTGGGTAGCATGGCTGCAGAGCTACAGCTGCCAGCCGAGTGCCTTCTTTCTTTCTTTTCTCCTTTTCCTTTTTATAATACATATATTTTTATTTTTCATTATGTATTTGTGTCTGTCTGTGTGGTGTGCACGCGTGCGTGCGTGCATACATATGTGCGTGCGTATGTGTGTGTGTGTGTGTGTATGTACATGTGAGCAGTGAGTAGAGGTGCCTGAGGAGACCAGAGATGGGGTTAGCTCTCCTGGAGCTGGAGTTACTGGGTGCTGTGAAGCACCTGATGTGGGCACTAGGGACTGAACTTATGTCCCCTGACAAGAGCAGTTCCTACACTTAACCACCGAGCCACTGATCCGGCATAGTTGTTTTGCTTGTTTGTTTTGTTTTGTTTGGGACAGGGTTTCTCTGTATGGCCCTGGCTTGCCTAAAACTCAAAAATCTACCTGCTTCTGCTTCCCAAGTGCTGGGGATAAAGGCCTGTGCCACCACACATGGCTCCCAGGTGTGTTCTTATTCCTGTGACATCCTTGAATTAGTATTTTTTAGATTTATTGTATGTGTTCGAGGTTTTGCCTGTGTCTTCATATGTGCACCACTTGTGTTCCTGGTGCCTCAGAAGACATCAGATGCCCTGGAACTGGAGTTAGGGATGCTGTGAGCAGCCACATGGGTGGTAAAAACCGAACCTGGGTCCTTGTGAGAGCAACAAGTGCTCTTAATTAAGCACTGAGCTGTCCCTCCAGCCGCCAAGGCTTCTATTTTCTGAAAGGAAGACATGCATAATCAACTCACCCTGGAATTCAAGGAGGAGGGAGGAATTGGCTGAGGCATCAGAGGGAAAGCCATTAGGTTCCCGGGCTGCTGTATTATTCGATTTTGATTTTTCTTTCTATAAAAGGAAAAGAAAGAAATATGACACAGGTAAGCAGGACTCACAGGATTACAAGGGGGAACCTGCTGTTTGAGAGCCCTCAGAGGTCTGAACAGAAGTAATAGGAGGAACTGGGAACTCAAGAGACAGAGGAGAATGAGGAAGACCCAGGTAACTGCTTCTTCTCCACCCAGCCTCTCTAGTTCCAGAGTGAACTCCATAGCAGAACAGCTGAGCAACACGAGAGGCAGGTACCTGGCCTCTTCTATAGCTGCATGGTTCTTCTCTGCCCTAACTACAACATTCAACACTCAGCCCAGCCCCACCCATCTACAAGCCAGGTGTGGAGGTGAACACACGCACACACAAGCTAGGATGTAGTTCAATGGCAGAGTACTTGCATAGCATTTGTGACACCCTGGGATTGCATCCCCAGCACTGCATAAAGTCGGGCATAATGGTGCCTGACTGTAATCCCAGGACCTGGGAGGCAAGAGGACCAGAAGTTTAAGGTCATCCTTGGATGTGTATGTATACATATATGTATACATGTATATATAGCAAGTTTGCAGCCAGCCTGGACTCATGAGACTGTCTGAACAAACAAACAAGTCCTAAAAACAAAGCCCCCAAATAAAACAAAATAAAAAAACCAACCAGGCTGGAGTGATGATCAGCAGTTAGGAACGTTGGCTGTTCTTCCACAGGACCTGGGTTCTGCACCCACACAGCTGCTCACGACCATCTATCTGTAACTGCATTTCCAGGGGATCTGATGCCCTTTTTGAGCCTCTGTAGGCACCAGGCATGCATGTGGTGCACAGGCTCACATGCAGTCAGAACACCCACACCCAAAATAAAAAAATTAAACAAATGAAAATGCCCACAAGAGCTAAACACTCAATTCAATAAACTAGAAGAGCAGGAGAAAAAGAAATAACCAAAGCAAAAACCCAGAGATTGATAAACATTACAATAGCTCTTTATACAGCTTTCAGAAGCAACAAAATTGCCTATTGTGTAAAAGTCACAAATACATCAAAACTAAGTGAAAGACACAGTAAGCAAACACATAATGTTTTTGTTTGATTGATTGGTTGGTTTTTGAAACAGAGTCCCACTATGTAGAGCTGGCTAGAACTCTTATGTGTGGTGATTTGAATGAGAATGGTCTCTACAGGTTTCTAGGTTTCAATACTTGGTCTCCAGTAGGTGGAACCATGAGAAGGATTAAGAGATGTGGCCTTATAGGAAGAGGTGCAGGCTAGTTTCAGGTCCACTTGACACTAAGTCATTTGGGAAGAGGGATCCTCAATTGAGAAAATGTCCCCATCAGGCTGGCCTGTGGGCAAGCCTGTGGGGCATGCTCTTGAGGGATGATGGGCCCGCCCCTGGGCTGGTGGTCCCGCGTGCTGTGAGAAAGCAGGATGAGCCTCTCGACCTCTGCTTAAGTTTCTGCCTCCAGGTTCCTGCCTTGAGTTCCTGCCCAGATTTAGCTGCAGATTGCCTGGAACCTGAGAATGACCAGCAGTAACCTGAGAGCTGGAAATCAGAATAAACCTTTTCCTACCCAAGCTGCCAAAGGTCAAGGTCTTTATCATGTCAATGAAAACTCCAGGATGGAGGAGGTGGGGACAGCTTTGAGTTTTCAAAAGACTCCCACCATTCATTCCCAGTGTACTCTCTGTGGCCTGCAGAGGGCTCTCAGCTGTCCCAGCTACCACACCTTAGCCCTGCCACCACTGTAGACTCCAAACAACCCTCTGGAACCAAAAGCCCAATTAAACTCCTTCTTTTGAAAGTTGCCTAGGTCATGGTATCTCATCTCAGCAACAGAAAAGTAACTAAGACACGAGGTAAACCAAGATGGCCTGGATGCCTCAAGTGCAGAGTCTGAAGGTGCACACTGCCATGCCCAGAGTGACGGGTTTTAAAACACAAAAGAATCCTGCAAAATCCCTCCGTACCAGCCCACTTGAAGATTATGAGCAGAGAGCTGCAGACATTTCAGGTCCCAAGTCTCCCTGTAAGCCGGAAGGCAAACACTAGCTAAAGCTGACCATCAAGGCAGCCCAAATGAGCTGGCCCCATCCATGTATGCTTGTGAGGACTGAGAAGGGGTAAGTTGGCACTGTCCCCAGTAAGGAGCCAGGACAAATGTCCATCTGCATGGAAATGATGGAAATAGAGCCCTACTTCACACATGTCTGCCCTGCCTCAGGTGTTTTTTTTTTTTTGTTTGCTTGTTTTGTTTTGTTTTTTTTGTGGTTTTTTTTTTTTTTTTTTTTTTTTGAGACAGGGTTTCTCTGTGTAGTCCTGGCTGTCCTGGAACTCTGTAGACCAGGCTGGCTTCAAACTCAGAAATCCGCCTGCCTCTGCCTCCCGAGTGCTGGGATTAAAGGCGTGCGCCACCACTGCCCAGCCTCAGGTGTCTTATAAATGGAAAGGTAACAGCCAGCCTCTAGATTACATGCAAGACCATCTCTGGGGCCTCGAAGAAAGGCCATGTTCCTTCTGTCTCCTTCATTATGGGGATGAGAGTTCTACCGCCGATCTGATTCCATTTCACTTCATTGCCCACACCAACCTCAAACCCCCTTTGTAGCCCAGATAGGCTGTGACCCTGTGTTCTTCCTCTTCTGCTTCCTGAGCACTGCTGGGACTGCAGGCCTGTGGCACTACCAGGCCCAACTAGTCAGTCATTTTGTTGTTTTAGATGGCCATGAAGCCCAGGCTCAGGAGCCTCCAGTTGCTGGGATATCAAGTGTGCACTACCACACCCTGCAGGAAAACGTCCTTAAGGCTTAATTTAAATGCATCAAGTATATTTTCAAGGACTTATTTATTTTTTATTTATTTATTTATTTTGGTTTTTCGAGACAGGGTTTCTCTGTATAGCCCTGGCTGTCCTGGAACTCACTTTGTAGACCAGGCTGGCCTCGAACTCAGAAATCCACCTGCCTCTGCCTCCCAAGTGCTGGGATTAAAGGCGTGCGCCACCACACCTGGCTTCAAGGACTTATTTTTATCTTTGTGAATTTGAACACTTTACCTGGGCACTGCAGCTCACACCTGTGATCCTAGCACTCTGAAGGCTAGAGAGGAGCGATATACAAGTTCAGGGACAGTGTGAGCTACACAGTGAGAGTCTGTTGCAAAAATCCCCAAAAGGAATAAGTAAAATTAAACACTTCTGTTGCTCTGGACACTACAGAGTTATTTTTAAAAAAAACAAGTTACAAATGGAAAGATACATGGGTAGCCTAATGGACAAGAAGCAGAATTCCCACAACTCAGAAGAAGTTGATGACAATGTAAGGACATTGCCAAGTATGGTGATCCAACACTTAGAAGGGAAAGGGAGGATGGTCAGAAACTCAAGGGTATCCTCTGCTCTACAGTAGGTCTGAGGCAGCCTGGGCTACATGAAACCCTGCCTCAAAAAAGAAAACAGCTCTGTGTCAAAGAGTTCAGGGTCAGCTAAATCTACACAGCAAATTCCAGAATAGTCAGGGCTACACAGAGAGACCTTGTCTCACAACCCCCAACCCCTACAAAGAAAATGATGTAAAGAAAGAATAGACAAAGAGAAAACAGAAGTTCTACAGTACAAGGAAAGGGAGAGCCAGGACCAAAGACAACATGGATAGCGGCAGGTCTAATGCTGAGCAAAGTAAGAAACACAAAATCACAACAAAGCAAAACAAGACACAAAAATAGACACTTTAGGATTTGTTTTCCAGTTTTCCAATTTTTATTTTATATGTACGGTGCACTGGCTGCATATACCGTCTGTGCACCACATATCTACCTGGTGCCAGCAGAGATCAGAACAGGGCACCAGATCTCCTGGAAGTGGAGTTACAGATGGTTGGGCTGGGAACTGAACTCAGGTCCTCCGGAATAGCATCCACTGCTCAAAACTGCTGAGCCATCAAAACTGCTGAGCCATCTCTCCAGCCCTACGATTCGTTTGTATAAAGTTCAAAATCCCTAAAAATGATCAGAGTGGTGGTAAGAAATACATGAGCGAGTGGCCACTCCCAGAGAGGAGGGCAGATTGGCACAGGGTCTTCAGAGTCCCTAGTGTTTCCAACTCACTCACCAGACAGGGACTCACTGTGCAGCCCAGGCTGGCTTAAACTTCCCTCCCACTTCAGTCTCCCAAGTGCTGGGATCCCATGTTTGCATCACCCACCCAGCTAAGCCTAGGCCTATGCGCCAAGGACGCTGGTTTATAGTTATTAGACTTCTGTGTTCTGGTTTGATTATGTTTCTATACATATATACATAGTTTTTTTCTTTCAGTGCAAAAGAAGTAATCTAGAGCCTCAAGCATTAGGCAAGAGATTAACCAGAGTCACACCCCCAACTATCTTATATATATTCTAAAAGGTTTGTTTACATGCATGAATGCCTTGCCTGCATGCATGCCTGTGAACCATGCACATGCCTGACAGACACAGGATCTCTGCAACTGGAGCTACAGGCAGTTTGAGAGCCACCGGGTGCTGGAAACCAAACCAAGGTGCTCTGCAAGAACAGCAATTACCTGAGCCATTTCTCCAGCCCCTTATCATAAATTTTTAATAAACTGATTATTATGTGTGCACAGTGGGGGGGGGCAATGTGGAAATTAAAGGATAAAGCTCCCTCCCTCTGCCTTCACATGGGTTCTGAGTGTTGAAAGAAGGTTACTAGGCAAATGCAGCAACCGTCAGCACCCTAGAGATCCTTTTCTTTAAAAAATTTATTTTACTTTTATTTCTGGGTACATGTGTGTGCGCGTGTGCATGTGAGCCCATCTATGGGGACCAGTAAAATCTCTTGTAGCTGGAGGTATAGACAGACAGGGGCAATCCCAGTGCTTAGGAGGAGAGAGGAAGGTGGTGAAGTGGGAACTAGCATAGACTACACACCCCTCTGAGGCCACGCAGAGCTACCCAGACAGTAGTCTAGGAAGCAAGATGGGGGCTAGAACAGAGCTGAGCACATCTGCTGCTTTTCCAAAGGACTTACACTGGAGCCCAGAGCGCACACAGCAGCTCCCATCTGTCTGTGATTCTAGTTCCACGGGAACGGATATGCATTTCTGACCTCTGCAGGCAAAACACACATGCACATAAAATAAAAATAAATAATATTTTTAAAATGTGGAGGAGAGCTGGGCGTGGTGGCGCACGCCTTTAGTCCCAGCATTCCAGAGGCAGAGGCAGGCGGATTTCTGAGTTTGAGGCCAGCCTGGTCTACCAAGTGGCCAGCCTGGTCTACAAAGTGAGTTCCAGGACAACCAGGGCTACACAGAGAAACCCTGTCTCGAAAAAAAAAAAAAAACCAAAAAAACCAAATAAATAAATAAATAAATAAATAAATAAATGTATGTGGAGGAGCTGGAGAGATGGTTCTGCAGCTAAGGAGTGTCTACTGCTCTTTCAGAGGATCTGGATGGTTCTGCAGCTAAGGAGTGTCTACTGCTCTTTCAGAGGATCTGGATTTGATTTCCAGTACCTAGATGGTGACTCAGCCATCCAGGACTCCAGTTCCGAGGGATCTGAAGCCCTCTTCTGACCTTCCTGGGCATCAGGCATGAATATGGTACACTTGTATTCACGCAGGCAGAACAGCCATAAGGAAAAGGAAAAATACAGGTGTTTGGTTTCCAACCCCCAGACACTGGACTGAGATGAACATTTTACTCAAAGCAGGGTTCTCCCAGGATTCCTCAGTCCCTAACTGGCAAACCCTGCCCCCAACCCTGAGCTTTCCAGCCCAGGAACTGGGCTGCCCCTCCCCAAGAGGGTCTTCCCTATATAATCCTGACTTTTTTCTCATTCTCTTTTTCTCTTACCCCCCCCCCCCCAGCCCCAAGCCTGCTCTTTCTCTCTTTCTCTCACCCTTCTTTCTCCCCATGGTGACTTCTCTGGCCTCCTTCCTTGGGGCCAATGAACTCCCCTGAGAGCAGCTTCCCAATGAACCTGCCAATCTATAATCTAATCTGGCTTGAACTGGCTCACATCACCATGAGAGATATGACCTAGCAACAGGAAGGGGCTGAAGCTACCATCTAACGAAAGAGAACAAGGGGTAAATAATAAAAGCAGGGTCTTGCACAGACTCTACCTGGAGAGGCTGAGGTATTTTCAGAGAAATGAATTCCTTTATAATTAAAAGAGGCAAGAAACAGAAACTAAGAAAATGGTCTCTTGACTGTCCCCCACCCCCACCCCCACCCGCCGCTGCCCCCACCACTTACCTCCTTGTTATCTGTCACAGGCACCCATTTGAATATCCTCAGGGACGTGTCGCCCACAGTCACCCATTTCTTCTCCCTAGAAGATGAGCATTAATTAGGATTAATAAAGCACATTTCTTGTTTGTTTATTAACGATGCTTTCTGTGTCTCAGCAGATTGCTCCTCTGATCTGGAATGCCTTCTAGACTTCTCTATCAAATTATCCTTGAAGGTAGGTTTGGATAAGAGGAAGTAACCAGCTAGGGATGAAAGCAAGGGGTGGGGAGTGTGGTGGCTTTCACTTGTATGCTTGTAATTTTAGCACTAGGAGGCTGAGGCAGGAGGACTGCCACAAATTGAGGGTGGAGGAAGACATGAAAGGCACTGAATGTGGCTCAGTCTTAACAGGCTTATTAGCATGCACAGGTCCCGACTTTGATCACCAGCAGATGAAGTCAATGAGGATGGTGGAGATAACTTCTAAGTCTCTCTAGGCTGCTCTGTTCATCTTCCATTTAAGGAAGAACAATCACAAGAAAGGAACAGGTAGCATTTGCATGCTGGGTAACTGAGATTACTCATGGAGAAAAACTACAGTTTTGTAGATGCCTGTGACTCTGCTAGGCAAGTACTTTACCACCAAGCAACATCCCTACTCGCTCAAAATGCTTGTTTTGTCTTTTTTGTTCCTTGGTAGGGACTCTAAAAATTGCTTAGACTGGCCTTAAACTTGTGGTCCTCCTGCCTCAGCTTCCTTAGTAGTTGAGCTCACAGGTCTAAGGCATTTGGCCCATTTCACTATGTTGATTAGGACTCAAGTCCCCAGTTCTTCCTTGACTAGCTAGGGGACTATAGATGTGTTTTGCTGCAGTGTTAGTAGATTTGAGTTAAAAAGTCAAACATGGGGCTGGGGTAGATATATATAGTTCAGTGCTAGAGAAATTATCACAAGTGAGCAAGGCGGTGGGCGCTACCCTCAGAATTAGGGGATGGGAGTTGGTTCAAATTTGTGGGATGTCTTGTAGTTCAACCTAACATAATTAAGGAAAATTCTGTGAAGGTGACCTTTGCTAGAATTTCAAAATGTGTCTCTGAGGAACCTACATTGAAATTTCTTGAGTATTTTATTATTTTTATGTGTGGGGGTGCTTTACATGCATGTGTGACTGCACATCACACACGTGCTGTGCCCACGGATGCCAGAGGACATGGTATCCCACGGGACTGGAGAACTGCTGTTAGCTGCCATGTGGTGGAAGGGACATAATGCAGACCCTCTGCAAGAGCAGCCAGGTGCTTTCGACCATTAAGCCATTTTGCTAGCCTACGTACTTTTCCTTACCAATAAAAAACAAAATGGGGTGGAGACTTGAGAATTACATAGGAACAGAAGAATGCCTTAAGATGCAGACTTTTTCCAACACTTGGGAAGCACAGACAGGTAGGTGGGTCTATGAGAGTTCAAGGCCACCCTGGCCTACAAAGAGAGTTCCAGGACAGCCAAAGGATTGGGGACACTGATTCAAAAACAAACAAACAAACAAACAAACAAACCACTCTAGCGGATTCTTAGCCACTGGGTAAACTGAGACAGAAGGATCACTGCCAGCTTAAAGCCAGCCTGCGGTCCTCAGGGAGCTCCGGTCAAGCCACAGTAAGGAAATTACAAATCATTAAATGAAGTGAAAGGCTCAAAGGCTTGTTTCAGAACAGCTTAATGCAATGAGATCCTGACCTAAATTGTTCGCTAAATATGGGTTTGCAATAAACATTTGCAGGGTCAGGGTACCCTGGCCGCCAAAAGCAAACGTATGGCGAGTGGGCTGGCTGAGGGCCCAAGATCTACGGATATCAGGAATTTGTTCCAAAAGTGCCGTGTTTACAAACTTCCGCTTAATTTCGACCACTTATATCGCATAATACTCGGCAACAACGGACATCACCGGACAGTTGTGCTGCGCAGGAGCGGAAACCGAACCGGGAGCCGCCAAGCAGCACTTCCGCGAGGTCCCAGACGGAAGTGCAACTGTGCAGCGCCAGGCCCCGCCCCAGGCAGAGCGGCCGGAAGCGGCTAATGACAGCTAGTGGGTGGGGCCGTGAGCCGACCGTCTTTCTGATTGGCTACAGGGAACGCGGACTCTGACTTCACGCCGACATCGGCGAGCCCTCCTTTCGCTTTTTGGCTCCGGCCCCCTCCCCCCAGGGCCGGCCTCTTGGTTCCCACCCTGCTAGTACGCGTCTGGCGAGCCTCCGCGCCGGCTTTCCCGCAACCCCACGTCAGCAACCCCTCCGCTCCCGCCCCTCACCATTTCCGCACTTTCTCGATGGCCGCCATCACCTTCTTGATGTCATCTTTGGCCCGGCTACGGGTCTCGGCCCGGACCGAACGGCCCGACATGGCGGCGGCGGGGAGTGGCTGGGGGCCGGGACACTGCTCCCAAGACGCGGGATATCACGCGCCTCACGCGTCGCCGTCCACCCGCTGCCACCGCAGCACGTCACCGCGGCCGTCGCCCCCCCCCTCCGTGCGCGCGTGCGCGAGGGAGCGCGCGCACCCGCCCGCCCCTTGGGCCCTTGAGGCCTCAGCGCGCTTGCGCACCCGCCCGGGGCGTCCCTGCTGTGCACCTCCAGAGACCCTTAGCCTTCTCGCTGGCAGGCAGAGCCCAGTGTCGCCCGCACGTGCTGTGGGCCAGGCGAGGCTGCGAGGGTGGTGGTAGGATGAGATTTCGAAGTCACCACGTTCCTTAACTGCTACTTCATTGCATGCCCGGGAATTTTCTATAGTGTAGACCAGGCCAACCTTGAATTCACAACCACTTGATTCTGCCTCACCGGTGTTCTGTGCCATGGCATTTGACAGGGAAATTTTATTTCATTTTGCTTTTCAGAGACAGGGTTTCTTTCTTTGTGTGGCCCTGGCAGTCCTGCAACTCATTCTGTAGACCAGGCTGGCCTCAAACTCAGAAATCCACCTGCCTCTGCCTCCTGAGTGCTGGGATCAAAGGGGTGAGCCACCACACCTGTTGAAATTTTTTTTAAGTGTATATGGCACAGAGGACAATTTGTAGGAGTTGGTTCTCACTAGTGAGTTTTAGGCTTATATCAAGTCTTTTAATCCCCCATGACTCCTGACAGGAGACCTGTGTCATCACTGTCTAAATAGCTGCATTCCAGAGTCAATATCACACCTTTCTTCATTTTGACTTCTGGTCTTCGAATTCTCAGCTACCCACCTGGAAATTTCTTCTGATTGAATCAACTACTTTTCCAACATCCAGGTCACACTGTGACTCTTCCTGAGTATTCTGCACCTGGCTCATACTTTTAGCACTCTACTTCACTGTCATGGAATTCAGTTCTGGATAAAACATTGCCTGTGTTCTGTGCATTGGACCAAGTACTGAGGACATGTTTCTCCTTTGAAAGAACCAGGGATTGTGATGAACAGGTTTATCCCAGCACTCTGGTGGAAGAGGCAGGTGGATCTCTGAGTTCAAGGCCAGCCTAGTCTACAGAGTGAATTCCAGGACAACCAGGGATATGCAGAGGTTTTGTCTGGGGGGGTTGAGGAAGGACAAAAAGAAGAAAGAAAGAGGTGAGTGAAAAGCAGTGATAACAGACCCAATAGAAGGCACACGGTGACCTGCAGCTGACATTACATGCTCCAGAGGTACTCTAAACACTCTACCCTCCATCGAAGGATACAATGAAGAAGATGCTCTCACTGCTACGGAGATGAAAACAGAGGACAAGAAAGGATGTAAGGCAGACCAACAGTGTGCTAAGCTTCACTGCTCATGTTCATGGACACCCACTCCCCAAACCAGCACAAATACAAGGCCACCCCTTGACAGCTATGTTTAATTTCTCTCACCACCTAAGTGCAAGTCATTGCCCGCAAGAACTCCCTCTGCTGTTCATGTTTCTCTGCCACCTTCTTTAAATTTAATTTAAAAGAAAAAAATTTTTTGATGTAGTGTCTTCCCATGTAGCCTGGAACCAAACCTGCCCAACCTGGGTTAAATAGCAAGACCCTTTCTCAAGCAGGTAGGATCTAGTGACATGCACCTGAAGCCTAGCATTGGGGAAATTTATGCTAGAAGAACAGGAACTCAAGATCAAGGCCAGCCTGGGCTACTTTGGGTTTCTTCAAGACCAACCTGGGCTCCATAAGACTTTGGTTTTGAGGAAAAAAAGGAAAAAGTAGGTTTGGAACTGGAAGAGAGTACCATGGTACAGCACGTGCCTAGTATCACTCAGTAAAGGATCAGGTATGGGTCGGGGAAAAAAGGACCTGATAGAATTATCCAGGGACGATCTGGGGAACACAGCTCAGCATTAGAATACGTGGCTTGACTTCTATCCCAAGTATCACACACTAACACACACGGAGAAAATGGACTCCTGAGATTTATAAAGCCCCTACCCCTGAACAATCACCTCATACATGACAAAGTTAGAGGCTCTACAGAAAAACACTAGGAGCAAGTTTGAGCTGTACACTCAGACGTTGGATTAAATTTGTGCTTGCCACTTCAACTCCAGAAGGCTCGGCTTCTCCATCTGCAGTGTGCTCATAATTCTGTACCAACTCAGAAAACCAATACAAGGGGCTGGAGAGATGGCTCAGCAATTAAGAGCACTGACTGCTCTTCCAGAGGTCCCGAGTCCAAATCCCAGCAACCACATGGTGGCTCACAACCATCTGTAATGAGATCCAATGCCCTCTTCTGGTGTGTCTGAAGACAACTACAGTGTACTCATAAATAAATCTTTGGGGGTGGAGAGATGGTTCAGCAATTAAGAACACTGACTGTTCTTCCACAGGTCCTGAGCTCAGTTCCCAGCAAACACATGGTGGCTCACAGCCATCTGTAATGGGATCTGATGCCCTCTTCTGCTGTGTCTGAAGAGAGCAATGGTGTACTCATATACATAAAATAGATAAATAATTTTAAAAAGAAAAGTAAAAATGAGCTGTGGTGCTACAGCTCAAGACTCAGGAAGCTGAGGCAGGAACATCTCGAGTTCTTTTTTTTTTGTTTTTTTTGTTTTTTTTTTTGTTTTTTGTTTTTTGTTTTGTTTTGTTTTTTTTTCGAGACAGGGTTTCTCTGTTTAGCCCTGGCTGTCCTGGAACTCACTTTGTAGACCAGGCTGGCCTCGAACTCAGAAATTCGCCTGCCTCTGCCTCCCGAGTGCTGGGATTAAAGGCGTGCGTCACCACGCCCGGCTACATCTCGAGTTCTAAACCAGCCTAGGCCACACAGAAAAGAGCGAGGCTGTAAGAGGTTATTTTGCTGTGATGGTGCTGAGAATGGAATGTATCCCTAGTCATCATAGACGGTTAGGGATGTAGTTAGTACTGCTTCCACGATATGTTGCTGGTTTCAGAAAAAGATGTTTGTTGCAGAAAGTACAAAAATACACATAACACAGAAATAAACCCTAATGTTACAGCATGTTATTTCTAAGATGTTAAAGTCTCAAGTAGTGTTTTGGAAACAGCCCATTAGCAAGTCACTTTCTGGACCTTAAAATGGTTAGACAGATTGCTGGCTGCATCCATCCCCTAAGGGAATAAGCATATATGTTTACTGTGTTAAGGCGCAAACTTGAAATGCCTAGGCCTGATATGTAGCTCAAAAATAGAGCATGTATTTAGCATGTAGAATGTCTATCCCCAACACGGAACCACACACACATGCACATACGCTCACATCCCCTCTGGAATATGGCAGGCCACTGATACAAAGGAACTATTTTTATCTCTGGCCTATAGTTTAAAAGACTGAATGTGTTGGTGTGGTATCTCATGCCTGCAATCTCAGCTCTTAGGAAGCTGAAGCACATGGATTGCAAGAAGTTCCAGGCCAGCCTGGGCTATATACATTTGCAAGTGGTAGTTCCCTAGATAAAGTAGATGTGAAAAGCCACGGGGGGGCGGGGGGGGGAGAGGATGGGGACTCACTAGCACTGGGGAAGCTAAGGCAGTTCAAGTTTTGCCAGGAAGTGGTAGCATACACTTTTAATCACAGAACTCAGGAAGCAGAGGCAGGCCAGTCTCTCTGAGTTTGAGGCCAGCCTGGTCTACACATTCCAGGACAGCCAAGGCTACACAGAGGAACCCTGTCTCAAAAAATCAACCAAACAAAAATACTCTAAATTTTGGCAAGTACTAGTACTTGGGAGACACAGGAGATAGAGCTCCAAGTTTAAGGCCAGCCAGGGCTACATAGTGAAATACTGTCTCCATGAGAAACACAAGTAACTCCCAAATTTAAAAAGAAGCAGATATGGCCTTCTTCCTCCCAGCTGCCTGTGAGGTGGCCATTTTCCTTTTTCCAGGCATCATGGCTGCCCTTTAGCCTCTGGTGAAATAAGATCCCATCCTGCACTAATCAGACCATTATGTCAAAACTAAGTGTGACTGGTATAAACACAGAGGTGTCTGCCAACAGGATGCCATGAAGATTCAAGGGCCAGATCCTGAAACCCAACATTGGTTATAGGAACAATACAAAAAAAGCACATGCTGAAGCTGGGCGTGGTGGCGCATACCTTTAATCCCAGCACTCGGGAGGCAGAGGCAGGCGGATTTCTGATTTCGAGGCCAGCCTGGTCTACAGATTGAGTTCCAGGACAGCCAGGGCTATACAGAGAAACCCTGTCTCGAAAAAAATCAGGAAAAAAAAAAAAAGCACATGCTGGCCAGGGGCTTCCAGAAGTTCCTGGGCTAAAGCATCACGCAGCTGTGACTGCTCCTGGTGTACAGTCAGCCTTATTATACTGAGATGGCACACAGTGCTTCCAAGATCTGCAAGTCATCTTGGAAAGAGCAGCGTCAGAGTCGCCAATCCAAGGCCAGGCTCTTACATGCATGGTTTATTTGTGCTTAAATAAAATCACAACAACTGCAAGCAGCAGCAGCAATTTGTATGCCAAAAGGAAAGCAGAAACCATAGGTATAGGGCTTGAGAGATAGCTTAATGGTTGGGAGCACTGGCTGCTCTTCCAAAAGACCTTTGTTCAGTTCCCAGCACCTACATGGCAGCTTGCAACTGTTTGGAACTCCAGTTCCAGGGAATCTGGCACCCTCACACAGACATACAAGCAAGACACCAATGCATATGAATTAAATCATTAAAAATAAAAAAAAAATAAAAATAAAATTTTTTTTCCCCAAGCTAAACTCTTTTGCACTCTGTGAAATCAGATGTTGGAATTGGAGCCATCATCATAAGACAGACCAGGCACATGGCTGATAAGTTTCATATTCTTGCCACTTCAGAAGATTATGTTCTGTTCCATGAACCTGGATCTCAAAAGTCGTACCCTGAAAGCAAGCTACAGAAGACCTGGTTTCTGTACTGTGTAAAGGACCTGAGTCCAGATTGTTTGTAGAGTACTGGGACAAGTTGGGGAGAGTACTGAGTTGATCTAGCAAAATCAAAGTTGCTCTCCAGTCAACACAGTATACTTTGTATCCCCTTTCTTCTGTCTCTAAAGAGATGGGGTTTGTGTTGATCAAGCTGCTGGTGAACTCCTGGACTCATATGACCTACTTCAGTCACTCTAGTGCCTAGACTGCAGGCATGCACCACTACGTATGGCTGCAATACTTTTTTTTTTTTCCACCTACCTCTAATTTACAATACTCTTTTTTATTTATTTTTTTTAGGCAGGGTTTCTCTGTGCAGCCCTGGTGATCCTGGAACTCACTCTGTAGACCAGGCTGGCCTTGAACTCAGAAACCTGCCTGCCTCTGCCTCCCAAGTGCTGGGATTAAAGGCATGCGCCACCAGTGCCTGGCCAGCTACAATAATCTTGTATTGGTGTGTGTATACATATATATACATACATACATACATACATACATACATACATACATACATACATATATATTACATAATATATATATATACATATACGCATACATACATATAAAAATTTGGGGGCATTGCTTGTTTTGTCAAGACAGGGTTTCTGTGTGGCCCTGCTATCCTATAACTAGCTCTGTAGACCAGTGTGGCCTCAAATCTGGAGATCTGCCTGCCTCTACCTCCTGAGTGCTGGGATAAAAGGTGTGTAACCCAGGCCACTACCACCGCTGTTCAGTGTGACAATAACATAAAAATAACAAAAGACATTTTGTATGTACTTGTGAACACATGTGTATGCCCTATGGTTTTTTTTGTGTGTAAAGGCCAGAAGTTAATTTCTTCTGTCATTTCTCGGGCATCTGTCATCTTGCATTTTGTATCAGGGGTTTTTCTTTTTTCTCATTTATTTATTTATTTATTTAATGTATATAAGTTCACTGTCACTGTCCTCAGACACACAAGAGGGCACCAGATCCCATTATAGATGGTTATAAGCCATCATGTGGTTGCTGGGAATTGAACTCAGGACCTCTGGAAGAGCAGTCAGTGCTCTTAACTGCTGAGCCATCTCTCCAGGCCATGTCAGGGTTTTTCATTGGTCTGGAGCTTGCTGACTGGGCCACACTGGCTGCAGTTACAATTGTGAGCCCCCATTGTGGGTGAAATGAACTGGGCCCTTTAGAACAGCCAGTGCTCTTAACCATTCAATTGAGCCACCTCTCCAGCCTCTTTGCATTTTTAAAAAAGTATTTTGAGTGTACATGATATGTGTGGCCAAAGAGCAGTCACTGATGTCTTTCTACCCACATGTGGGACCTGGGGATTAAACAGGTTGAGAGGCTTGTAGAACAAGATCCTTTAGCCACTGAACTGTCTGACATCCATATTATTTAAGACAGGGTATTACTATAGCCCAGCTAATCTCAAACTTGCTAAACCTGTCTCAGCTTCCTGAGTAGAAGTAAATACCACTGCTATGCCCAAATTGCAAGGACCCCAAAGACCACCAAGGAGCCAATTCTGATGTAAACACATATGGGTTTTTATTAGGAGCTCAAGAGCACTATATCACCGGTGTAGTGGTCAGAATTGAGAGCCTTGAGTCTAGGGGTGCAGGGTATTTATTGTGGTGACAGGAAGCTTGGGAAATTCCATACAGGTCAGCAAATTAATATTTTTAAAACTGCATTTCTGAGCCGGGCCTGGTGGCGCACGCCTTTGATCCCAGCACTTGGGAGGCAGAGGCAGGTGGATTTCTGAGTTCGAGGCCAGCCTGGTCTACAAAGTGAGTTCCAGGACAGCCAAGGCTACACAGAGAAACCCTGTCTCTAGAAAAAAACAAAAACCAAAAAAAACCCTGCATTTCTGTTGTAATTTGCAGGAACCAAACACAGGGGCAAAACCACCTGACAAATAGGATGGCTAGGTTATCTTTTTTTCTGCTGGATGTCTTAGTTTATATGTACCTTGACCCTGCCGCTGTAGACTAACTGGCTGTTGCCATCAGATGTTTGCTCAAGTGGACTTTGTGGTTTTCCTTCTGAAATTGGAGTTGGTTGGCCTTTACACTACCTTTAGCTCACCCACACCTTTATTTTAAAACTTAAAAAGCTTCAAAATTAGTATTAAATTTTGTGTTTTAGATCTGAACGGTGGTGGCACATGCCTTTAATTCCAGCACTTGGGAGGCAGAGGCAGGTGTATCTCTGTGAAGTTTGAGGTGAGCTTGGTCTATAGAGTAAGTTGCAGGACAACCAGTGCTACACAGAGAAACCCTGTCTCAAAAAAAATAAAATGAGGGCTGGAGAGATGGCTCAGTGGGTAAGAGCACTGACTGCTCTTCTGAAGGTCCTGAGTTCAAATCCCAGCAACCACATGGTGGCTCACAACCATAGGTAATGAGATCTGATGCCCTCTTCTGGTGTGTCTGAAGACAGATACAGTGTACTTATGTATAATAAATAAAGTCTTAAAAAATAATAAAATGAATAAATTCATGAACTGTGTTTTAGACAGTCTGTGCAGTACT
Organism: Mus minutoides; assembly: GCA_902729485.2. NCBI lineage: Eukaryota > Metazoa > Chordata > Mammalia > Rodentia > Muridae > Mus > Mus minutoides. The sequence goes on along the minus strand of LR749513.1, from coordinate 1,784,214 downwards.
GACTCATGGTTCTTTAACCTGCCAAGCCCTGAGGCTGCATGCATGCACTACCACACCTTGTGTAGAATCAGCAGATCAATGCCACCTCTACTCTCGAGGATCATAAAAGCTTGGCAGCCTCTAGTCCTAGCCAGACACTTTTCCTAGGGCAACACGAATAGCTCTAGTCTATCCCTGGGCAGTCTGTGCAATGACCTTTTGTAGTGCTCCCAACACATTCAGAACTCACAGCTCCCTGGCATGAAGACACAGGCCTGTTAGCCCGGCTACTCAGGGCCTGTCAAGCTAGAGAATCTCAAGATCAAAAGCAGCTTAGTGAAACATAGCTCAAAACACAGGCAAAAAGACCTGTGTATAGTGCCACATGCCTTAAAACCAAGCACTCAGGAAGCCAAGGCAGGTGGATTTCTACAAATTCCAGGCCAGCCAAGACAACAAAGTGAGTCTTTATCTCAAATACACACAAAAAAATGGGGTTGGGGCAAGAGCACATATCTAATCCCCAGTGTAACCCATAAGCATGTACACAAGCAAAGAATCAACATGCAAGGTAACAGAACAACATTTATTCCCATTCCACAAATGGGGAGACAAACTCTGGCAGCCTCTGTGATTACACAACTCCAGGCCACAGGCCAGTGACTTGGCCAGTTTGGGAACAGACTTCTGACTTCAGCAGCTCAGCATTCTTGCTAGGGTTCACTACCTTCCCTGTGCAGCCACAGCGCCAGTTACTTCTCAAGACACGAGTGCAGAAGCAAGAGAACGCGTTTTCAGATGCTTCCACAACCAGAGCAGATGCCCACCAGACCCCCAAAAGCACACACACAAGCCTGAGGCACAGCTGTGTAGTCAGAAGCCCAAATCCGTGTGGCCACATGGCCCTCAATATGGCTGATCTCATCAGAAACCTGAATCCACAATAGAGAGCGGAGTGTAGAAAACAAAATATATCAAAAGCTTGGTCATTGCTTCTAGTCAGAGTCCCATTTATTGAGAGCTTACTTTGTCCTGGCTAGTTGACTTGGGACCCAGAGCAAGGCAGACCAACAAGGATTCTGTTCCAATGCATTCTTCAGCAATTTCACAAACTGCTGCAAGAGGCTCAGAGGCAAAGCGAGGACTAGGGCTGTGGCTGAGGAAAGTCTTTGTCTAGCATCTCCCAGTGAGGGGTTAAGGCATGGCTCAGCAGCAGAGCTATTTGTCTACCTGCACAAGACCCTGGCTTCCATTCCCAGGATTGCAAAAGGAAAAGTAAGAATCCTTAAGCGCCAATGAGACTGATGAGCTGTGTCCTCCTCCGTCAGGGTTTGGTGCAGGCCACAAGGATGTCTCCTTGCAAAGTACAGTGCCAACATCTAACTTCTCTGAAACTGGCAACTTCTGCAGGATTCTTATCAGTCAGTAGCGGCTCCCACCCACTGTGCACCCAGGACACAGGGCCACCAGCCCAGGGAAGTCTCTACAGTTTCCTCCCATCGCACAACCCGGTGACAGGCCTAATTTCCAATCTTAACCCCACTCACTGCCCTTCTCTGACACTGCAGTAAACACACAGCCAGACAAGATGGCTTCAGAAAGCACCAATTCATACAAAAGAAGGAAAAGCAGCAGGGCACCAGGAGGGACAGGATTGGTGGAAAGGGCTACTTCGGAGGGAGTGGGTGAGGTGGCAACTGTTTTCGAGTGAAAGTTACAAGGACTGAATCGCATTGACAAGTCTGCCAACAGAAAGGAAAAAATGCTTGCAGCACAAGAAGGACCAGCCCACACCTGGAGCCTGCCAACTGCCTGGGTTAGCAAAGAACAGGAAGAATGGGGTTGGACCACTGCAAAGAAAGATCACAGAAGTGGCTAAATTTCCCGACACTACGCAGGCCACAAGGAGAGTTTGTGGTTTAATTCCAAGTGTAGCGAGAAGAAAGCCTTTTGGAAATTGCATGATCCAAAATACCATTTTTGTTTTCCCAAAGCAGGCTAAACTATGTAGAAAAGTGACTTGAAGTAATGCAGTTGGAAACAGAAGTACTGTCCATACTGTTAACAGAGGAGTGAGAGAAGTACTGTGCATATTGTTAACAGAGGAGTGGGAGAAGTACTATCCATACTGGTAACAGAGGAGTGGGAGAGATGCAGATGCTGCAGGCCATCTGGATGTAGCAGCAATGATAGAAGGAGAGGGTGACAAGGGACCCATCAAGGTCAACTTCAGGGTTGTGTCCTGCTCTAAACATCCTGTAGCATTGAGGATGGCAGGAAGAGGCCCTACTTTTAAGTGAGAGATCAAAACTAACCGGGATGGGAACCTTTTGCTAGATTCAAGCCTTCCTAGATTCCTGCCATATTCCTCACCAACTAAGACCAGTCCAAGCAGTCTTCAAATGTACATGGCTGAGACCCAGTCTCTTAGTGGGTGGATTATTGTCCTGGATTCACTACAGTCAAACCTCCTGTCCACAACCTCCCCTGCAGCTGTAAATGAAAAAGAAACACCTCATAGACACCAACCTCTAGGTCCTCCCACCAGCTTTTACCCTTGGCAGCAGGCCTAGTCTTGTCTATCTGTGTTAGCCAGCATCACTAGCTAGTTCTATGAAGCAGGCCCTGAAGTGATGAGTTCAAGAAGTCCCCAAGAGAGAGAAACACCCTCTTGCGATGGCATTACTTCTCAAGGCACGTGAACCAAACCACCATATTTATCCAAGATGAATGAGCAAGCAGAACCCTAGGGAACTTGGCTTCACAAGGGCTGTGGTTTTTTCCTAGTTTGCTTGCAGAACACCGTCTGCATCCCATGTTTACCTGGTAGGTAATGACACTGGACAGAACTATTATGCTCCATGTGTGGGAGCATTATAACACTCCTAGCCTCACAGCACCTTTGCAGGAAGGCTACAGAGAGCATCGTTCCCCATTTTACAAATAAGAAAACTGAAGCCCAGGGAAAAACAATCTCGCCAAGGTTTCTCTCCATATGGATGGAGCCCAGGAGGACTTAGAATTCACTATGTAGTCCAAGCTGGCCTTGAACCCCTGATCCTCTCACCTTTGCCTGTATAGTGCTGAGATTACAGACTAATGACAACAAAGACCAGTCCTTAATTACTTCTTGCTGCTATCAGGAGCCTGGTCCAGATGGAGGCTCACCACGCAGCATTATAAAACACGTTCTGAACTCTTATAAAAAACAGCAACTTGTCCCTGGTGACCCTAGGGTTTTACCTCTACACTGACAAACTTCTTTGGATATCAGGGTCTTTTGCCAAACCATCAAAGGTTTTGCTCTGTCTTTCTTATGTCTACTCCTCTTCTCCGTGCTAGATGAAGACAGATCCTACCTTTCAGTCTGGGAAGAGTCAAACAAGAAGAGAGAGACAGAGAGAGAGACCTGAGTCTGCAAGAAGAGTTTCAATAGGGAAAAAGTAGGGGCCACCAGGAAGGAAACTGGGAGGTTCCTCCAGGTCTCCATCCCAGGGGCACCTGGGGAGCAGCAGTTGCTGGGCCAGGAGCCAGACCCATCTGGAGCCAGAGTCACTTCTTCAGGGCACCCAGGCTCTTGAGGGCCTCTTGGGCCTGGGTCAGATGTTGCTGCAGCCTCTGGCGGGTACTTTCGCTGGATGCCCGCTTCAGTAGGCTCTGCATCTCCTCCACCACAGCCCGCTGGCCAGGGGTGTTGTGGAAGAGCCGTACTACACGGTCCCCACAGGAGGCCAGGAAGCGGCCAGTGATGTCAAAAGTCAAGTCAGCAATACACTCCCCGTGGACACACTCGAAGTACTCCTCCTTCTCCCCATGACGTGTGTTAAAGAGATGAATATTGGTGCCAGTGGCCAAGGCCAGGACATGGGTGTCCGGGGAGAGTGCCAGGCGGCAAGGCATGGTGCTCGCCTCTTCAAAGCGGCCTGTCAGTAGCAAGTAGGGGTCCTGCTGCTTCTTGTACTCCACATCTGTGTCCCATAGCTTCCATGTGCCATCCTTGGAGACCGAGGCCATCCTGCAATGTGGGAAATCACAGCTAGAGCCTCAGCACCCCCAGCTTGGGAAACACTGGAACAGCCTATGAGAGCCAGCAGCTAGGAACCCAAGGTTACATCCTGCTGAGACTCAAGTCTTCCACCTTTATCAGAACTGCAGCCCAGACAGGCAGAAGTACCCCAGACTCACTGCTCAGCCCAGCTTGGTGGTACACACCTATAACCCCAGCACTGGGGGGCTGAGGCAAGACAAGAGGGTCACTGTAAGTTCAAGGGCAGCCTGGGCTACCAAGTGAGACCCTGTCTGAAAAACACAAACAGAGCAAAACAAAACAATTACCAGGCAAGGTATACACACCTGTACCTCAGTTCTTATGAGGGAGAGGGGCAGGTATGTTAGGACTCCAGAGCCAGCCTTGGTTATCTGTACTAAAGAAGACCAAACAAGTGAAAGAACATTAAGCACTCACCTCCGAGAGTCATTGGAGAAAGCGAAAGAGTGGACAGATTCAGAGTGACCCTTCAGTTCAAAGGCTCGAAGCACCTCCTGGAACTCTCCTTTCTTCCCAAAGCAGACCTCCCAGACCTTCACATCTGGGGTGAAGCCACACGAACCCACAAACCTGTCATGTAATTCACTCTTAAAACTCAATTGTTAAAGGCATCTTGATCCTGACAAATCTTATATCCCTTTTTCTTATATTCCTTTCCTTTTGGGGATAGTAGGCATGGATCTAGAGTTTCATAAATATGAGGCAAGAAATCTACAGCTATAGCTAGCCACAGCCTGAGGAAACCTTTTAAAGTGTTCCTGTGCCAAGGATGGAGGCATACCCTGCAATCTCAGCTAGTTTGGAGGCTGAGAGAGGAGGCTCTCAAGTTCAAGGCCTTCCTGGGCTAACAGAGAAAAATGGAAGACAGTATGGGTAACGTAGTAGGATCTTATCTCAAACTAAGACTAAAATTAATAAAGTTAAGACTGGACATGGTGGTACATACTTTTAATCCCAATGCTCGGGAGGCAAGAGCAGGCAGATCTCTTTGAGACCACCCTAGTTTATATAGTGAATTCCAGGCTGGCCAGGGCTACTGACTGAGATCCTGTCTCAGAACAAATAAAACCAAACAAACATAAAAAGAGGCAGGTATGGTGGCAGACAGATACAGAAGCAGTATCACAGGTTCAAGGCCAACCAGGACTGCATAGCAAAACTCTATCTAAAATTTAAAAACAATGAAAATTTTGGGAAGCTGAGGATGTAGCTTAGTGGTAGAAAACTTACTTAGCATGCTTGAAGACCTGGGTTCTATACCCAGTACTACAGAGTAAAACAAAAGTTGTATATACATTCTTGGTTCAAGGTGATGGTGTGCATTAAGGTCCACAGTATAGGGATAGAGAAGTGTCTCAGGAGAACACTCCTAAGTGGCAGAGCCCTGCTCTCCACTCCCAGCACACAGGAGGTGGACGCAAGGATCAGGAGGTCAAGGCCATCCTCAACCACATAGTGAGTTCAAGGCAAAAACAGACTAAAGAGATCCTGTTTTTTAAAAAAAGCTGGGCACAGTGGTGCACACCTTTAATTTCAATACTTAATTAAAGGCAGATGAAGGTGGACCAGTGAGTTTAAGGCTAGCCTGGTCTATATAAGAGTTCTAGGATAGCCAAGGCTGTACAGAGAAACCCTGTCTCATAGAAAATTAAAAAGGCCTGGCACAGCAGCACACATCTTTAAGCCAAGGCCTCAGTAGGCAGAGGCAGGCAGATCTCAGTGAGTTTCAGGCCATCCGATATACATAATAAATTCTAGGCCAGCCAGGGATACACAGTGAGAACCTGACTCAAAACCCTCAGGTGAGGGGCTACACATGTTGAGAGGTGGCTGAGCATTTGCCTAACATGTCCTAACAGTGGTTTCCACCCTCAGTACTGCAAAAATAAAAAGAGGAGAGGTGAAGAAACACACTAAGGACTTTGGGGGCTTGTGTGAAATCCCTTCCTATTTGGAGAGCTAGGACTTCTACTCCAGTGTCCCCACACCCCTCCTAGTTGCCTCCCTGCTCTGTACCTACCCTCATCCTCTTCTTCCTCACCTGCTACAAGGGGAGATAACTGCGTGGCTGTTGTTCATCTGGTTGGTGTTGATCGTGGACAGCACCTGACCTTTCAGATTCCATATGAGGACAATTGTGTCACTGGAGGCTGTCATGATGAACTTCCCTGATGAGAAGACAGTTAGTTGTAAGCCCAAGGCCATGACCAGACTGTCACCTCCCAACAAAACAATGGACCACTGATCTAAGAAGTATCCATGCTCCTTTCCCAGGTCAAAGACCACCACAGGTAATTCTGTGTCAATATGGGTGGACTCTTACTGTTTGGCTCTCATGGACTCCTCGGTCACAGGGACACCAAGCAAAACTCAGGTAGTAACAACTCATTCAACAAATACAATTTAGGGCTGGTGAGATGGCTCAGTGGGTAAGTTCAAATCCCAGCAACATTTGGTGGTTCACAACCACCCGTAATGAGACTTGACACCCTCTTCTGGTGCATCTGAAGTCAGCTACAGTGTACTTACTTATAATAATAAATCTTTGGGCCAGAAGGAGCAAGGCCGACCAGAGAGAGAGGGGTTGGCCACAGTGAGCAGAGGTCCTAAAAATTTAACTCCCAACAACCACATGAAGGCTCACAACCGTCTGTACAACTACAGTGCACTCACATACATCAAATAAATTAATCTTTTTTTTTTTTTTTTTTTTTTTTTTTTGGTTTTTTGAGACAGGGTTTCTCTGTGTAGCCCTGGCTGTCCTGGAACTCAATTCTATAGACCAGGCTAGCCTCGAACTCAGAAATCCGTCTGCCTCTGCCTCCGAGTGCTGGGGTTAAAGGTGTGTGCCACCACGCCTGGCTAAATAAATCTTTAAAATAACAAACAAAAACCAAATACAACTCAGACACTAGCAAGCTGGCTCAGCTGGTGGAGGTCCTTGCCGCCAGGCCTCATGACCTACTACTGGGCTGACATCTACATGTGTGCTATGATAAACACACAAAATAAATGCAAAACAAGGTGGAGGAAGGCCTGGAGAGGTGGCTCAACGGTTGAGAACACTGGCTGCTCTTCCAGAGGACCAGGATTTGATTCTGAGCACCCACATGGCAGCTCACAATTGGTCTTAACTATGATCCCAGGAGACCCCATGCCCTCTTCTGGCCTCTGTGAGCACTGCACAAAGTTAGTACACAGACATACATTCAAATAAAACATTCATATACATAAAGTGAAAATAAACTTTTCAAATGAAACAAAAAACAAGTTATGAGCCGGGCATAGTGGAGCATGCCTTTAATCCCAGCACTCGGGAGGCAGAGGCAGGCGGATTTCTGAGTTTGAGGACAGCCTGGTCTACAAAGTGAGTTCCAGGACAGCCAGGGCTATACAGAGAAACCCTGTGTCGAGAAAAAAAAAAAAAAAAAAAAAAAAAAAAAGTTATGATTCAGGCACACTTTCATGGCTCGAGTAAACGCCACCCATGAGACTTCCCTTACCTGTGTCAGCAATGCCGATGTTAATGATGGGTGCTTTGTGCTTTTTAGGGAAATCCTCTGGTGTGGCCTTGAAAGTAATGCCCCCATCTTCCCGCTTGGTCATCTTAAAAACACGGAGGGTGTCCTCATTGGCCAGCCAAACAACGAAGGCTCTAGAGACAAGCAAACCAGAGCTACTTCCTCACCTCTTCACCTGGGCAGAGGCCTATGCGTCCTAGATTCTAGAGAAAACCAAGATTGCCCCTTGTGCAGTCTTACAATAGATCCCTTGGTTTAAAAAAAAAATTAGCTGTGGCATATGTCTTTAATCCCAGCACTTGGGAGGCAGAGGCAGGCAGATCTCTGAGTTCGAGGCCAGCCTGGTCTACAGAGTGAGTTCCAGGACAGGCAAGACTACACAGAGATACCATGTCTCGAACCCGCCCCCCACCCCCCAAATAGATCCCTTGGTTCAACTTTTTTTAAAAAAAAATATTTATTTATTTATTTTTCCCAACACTCATAAGGCCCCTCCCCAAGGTTACAGAGATAGAAACCGTTGCTGGGAAGAGAGGACTGTCTGATGGAGCTGCCTTGAAGCCCAAAAAGCAGCTGCAACACAGCCTTTTCAAGTCATCATCATCCATGCTAACATGGGCCTTCTCTGATGTGACTCCCAAAGAGCTGATCATGTTCTTTTAAGCATCCACTTATCATAATCCTATAAGTAACCCAAATAAACCCAAAGGTTCACCAAGTGCTACGCAGAGCAATTATTCTCTGGTCTGTCTGTTGTTGATGCCCTACCTAGGGTAAACAGATGTTTGCTTATATTTCCACCAACAAAGGTACACAAGGCCACACTGAATCCCAGCACAGGGAACACTGGGGCAGAGAGATCACAAGTTCAAATCCAATCTGCATTACCTAGTGAGATCAACTTAGCAAGGCCCTGTGTCCTGTCTCAAAACAATCAAAAAACAAAAACCCAAGAAGCAAGAAAGGCTGAAGGTGTAGATTGGTGGTGTGTGTGATGCTGAGTTCAGTCCCTACAGTACAAAAGAGAAAGGCTGAAGGTATAGCTTGGTGGTATGTGTGATTCTGAGTTCAGTCCCTATAGTACAAAAGAGAAAGGATCCTCAGAATTTTGATTCCTTTCATTTCTGGAGCTTTAAGAAGTTTTTTTTTTTTTAAATTTAAAGATTTATTTATTTATTATATGTAAGTACATCATAGCTGCCTTCAGACATTCCAGAAGAGGGAGTCAGATCTCATTACAGATGGTTGTGAGTCACCATGTGGTTGCTGGGATTTGAACTCAGGACCTTCGGAAGAGCAGTCAGTGCTCTTTTTTAGTATATGTGCTGCCGAAGCAAGCACCAGTCAGTGCTCTTAACCACTGAGCCATCTCTCTAGCCCTGCTTAAGAAGTTTTAAGAGGCCAGGCAGTGGTGGCACATGCCTTTAATTCCAGCACTTGGGAGGCAGAGGCAGGCGGATTTCTGAGTTCAATGCCAGCCTGGTCTACAGAGTAAGTTCCAGGACAGCTAGAAATATACAGCAAAACCCTGTCTCGGGAAGAAGAAGAAAAAAAAAGTGGGGCTGGTGAGATGGCTCAGCGGGTAGGAGCACCCGACTGCTCTTCCGAAGATGATGAGTTCGAATCCCAGCAACCACATGGTGGCTTACAACCACCCATAACAAAATCTGACGCCCTCCTCTGGTGCATCTGAAGCCAGCTACCGCGTACTTATGAAGAATAATAAGAAATGAATCTGCGTGGTGGCGCACGCCTTTAATCCCAGCACTCGGGAGGCAGAGGCAGGCGGATTTCTAAGTTTGAGGCCAGCCTGGTCTACAAAGTGAGTTCCAGGACAGCCAGGGCTACACAGAGAAACCCTGTCTCGAAAAACCAAAAAAAAAAAAAAAAAAAAGAAATGAATCCTTGGACCGGAGAGACCAACCGGAGCAAGCGAGGCTGTCCAGAGCGAGCGGAGCCGAACGGGGACGGCTGGAGCAAGCAGGGACGGCCAGAGCTAGCGGGGCCGGAGCTAGTGGGGCTGAACGGGACGGCCGGAACGAGCGGGGCCAACCGAAGCAAGCGGAGGTGATCGGAGCGAGCAGGGCTGGCTGGAACAAGCGGGGGCTGTAGGGGGGGGGGCGGCTCCGAGCGAGTGGGGCTGGCCAGAGCGAGTGGAGCTGGCAGGAGCGAGCAGGATCGAGCAGAGCGAGCAGGGTTGACCGGAACAAGGGTAAAAAAAAAGTTATAAGAGCTTCCAAAAACTCATGGCAGATTGGAGTTTGGAACATCCAGGGTAGGAATGTTCTTCCTGTCTCTGCTTCCTTCTATAGAGCGGAGCTTCCGAGCAGCCCCAGGAGTCTCCATACTGTCTGAATGACCTTTTTTATGTCACAACAAGGTAGACCCCTGATCCCTCCTCACTAAGCCCCAACTGGATATGCAAAGGCCACAGCCACAAGCTGGGCTTTTGCGACAAGCTTGAGGCTCTGTCCTGTCCCACCTGCAGTCAGGGCTGAAGCGCACCAAGGTGGCATGGTCCAATTCCACGTTGGCCCTAATGCTGCGGTGTTCCCGCTGGAGAAAATCTTTGGTGCTCCAGATACGGACAGTGCGGTCATCCGCACAGGTGGCCAGATACTTGCCATTGCTGCTGAAGTCCATGCAAGATACATTCCCACTGTGGCTCTAAGGAAAAGAATGCAGGAAGGACCAATGAGAAACCTCTCAAGTGGATGGGGAGGCTGAACTTAGGGGTGCCACTCTGGCTCAGGGACTTGGATGACGGACGAGTCAGAGGTGGAACAAGGTAAGCTATCTCTTCTAGCACAGTTCTATAATCCCAGCTCCTTGGGAGCTTAGCATAGGAGGCCAAGTTCAAGGCCTGCCTGGGCTATAGAGTAAAGTCTGAAGCTAGCCTAAGCAATTTAGTGAAATGATCTCAAAAACAACAGTAGAAAAGATAAATATAAAGTAGAATGGACTAGGACTGTAGTTTATAGGCAGAATGCCTGGCTCGAATCCCCCAGGAAGGTGCTCAGCTGCGGGGCCCTTATGTAGAAATCTGCCAATCAAGAACTTGATACAGTAACAATTAAATGGTGGTTTCTACTCCAACTTTGATCATTTAGTTCCCAAATAAAAGACACAGACCCTTTATATTTATAATTAACATTAACAGTCCTAGAGCTAGCTGGGCAGATATCGGCCCTCTATACTTTTCTGTCTTCTTCCCTCCCTGTCAGTAACTCTATAACTTGTCTCCAGCTGACCAGCCCTTAGGGCCATGTTCTCATGATTCGTCTACCCCATGACATTTTCTCCTCTCCTCACCCCTCAGTTCGCCTCCTCATGGTCTCTGCGAAGCCCCAGCTACCTCTCTTCTGCCCTGCTACAGGCTATAGCCATCTTTATTCAACCAATAGTTGTAACTTAAGGAGCAAGGTTACATAGCATCACCTGGTGTACCATCCCGAGGCAACTAGATCTTGGAGCCAGTATTCAGGATAAACAATACATAGCAACAGACCAAACCTCAACAAGAACTGAAGGTAAAATGCACAAGGCCCTGGATTCAATCCTCAGTACAAGGGGAAGGGAAACAACCACCAGCCAGAAGGGCCGGAAGGAGTATGCCTACTCTGCTGCTGAGAGTTAGGTGTATGTAATCTGCCCAGATTACCAAGGACAAGGTCTAGGTGCGAGCAGTCTTCACGCACATACTGCGTGTGTTCAGTACCCAGGAGTACCAAGTACCTTCAGTGCTGCGGCCAGAAGCGGGTGGGTGAAGCTGTGCTGCTGAGGCTTCTCCTTACGAACCCACTGATTCTGCTTCTGCTTCTTGGATCCTGACTTCTTGGGTTCGTTTTCTTTCTGACCTACAAGGGAGGGCCGTGTCATTGACCCATGCACGCACTCAGAAGCATTGAGTGCGTGCCTAGGATTTCTCAGGCTCTGTGTAGGGCACCACAACACAGCCCAGATATGGCCCTTGTCCTTGAGAAAGTGACATGTACAAAAACAAGCCTGGGAGGTAGGAGAAGTGGGGGAAGATAGTTCAAAGGCAAAGTACTTGCTCTGTAAATATGAAGTGCTTGAGTTTAATACCCAGAACCTACATACAAATGCCAGGTGTGGTTTACACCTGAGAGATTACACATACACTGTAATCTCAGCATTGAGGAGGTGGAGTCAGGAAAGACTCTAGTCAGACTTGGGGGTGTAGATCCGTGAAACAGCACTTGCTTGATCCTCTGGGTTCCACTTACCCAGCACCTCACAAGGCTCCGGAGACTGAGGCAGGAATATCCAGAGCTCAAGGCCAGTTTGGACAACATAGTGAAACCATGTCTCAAAAACTCACAATGGGTTTTCTACCCTCTCTGAAGAGTTCCTGGAATCCCCAAATTTATCCCCTCAAAAAAAAAAAAAAAAAAAAAAAAAAAAAAAAAAAAAAAAAAAAAAAAAAAAAAAAAAAAAAAAAAAAAAAAAAAAAAAAAAAAAAAAAAAAAAAAAAAAAAAAAAGGCAGCAAGACCATTCATACTCTCGTTCCTTTTATAGTATTAACTCCTCTGTGAAATTTAATACACTGTATATTTCGCTTGCCTTTTCAGATGCTTACAATTTAGATCTACAGTGTAGACCACACTTTTACAAGCTTCTTAGTTACTGAACGTATTAAAAAGACCTCGAAGCTTAGGAATAGGTAAGAGGAGTTCAGAAAACGTTCCTGCCGGTCAGACTTGGCTGAAGAGTATTTTCAAATGACCCCCATTTTCTAAGAACACGAACACATAGCAAACTTGGGGTCTGACTGAGCTTTCATAGGAGCCCCGGGGACAAAGGTGGTGGTGGGAGGTGTCCCAGGAAAAGTCACCGACTATGTAACAGCGCAGCTCCCAGGTTCCAAAGAATCTTGTCCCTGGGGTGCACCTGCAACCCGAAACCTACACGGGAAAGTTCATCTCACAACCAGGGAAACTGAGGTCCGTGACTCTCCACGCTCCTCGTACCACGCGACGGCCGGGGAGCAAAGTCTCCAGAGACACCGCCACCCGGGCCGGTATACTTACAGACGGGCTGGCTGGGCTTCTCCTCGGCCCGCAGCCAGCCCCGCGCCACAGCCGCCGTGGCCACCAAGGCCAGTAGACCCACCAGGAGGGACAACCCCATCAGCTCCGGCATCTGCGGTAGCTCCATGACTGCGGGACAGCTGCCACCTCAGCCTACGACGCCGGCGTCCTCACGTCTCGCCGCACGAGGGGGCGGGGGAGGACAGTTGGCCCGCCTCGAGGGGCGGGGCTGGTCAGCTTTGGCCTCTTTGGGGCGTGGCCTGGTACCAAGCGCGCCTCGGAAGGCGGGACCTAGCCGTTACGATGCCCTATGGGAAGAGACCTGGCCGTTGGAGCGCTCTGCAGGACGGAGGTTGGCCGCTTGAGCGCCTTGAGGGCGGGGCCTGGCCGTTAACCCGCGCTGTGAGGTGGGGCCAGGCAGTTGGAACGCTCTATAGGGCGGAGCCTGGGACGTGCGCGCCTCGAGGGGCGAGCCTGGAGGTTAGCGTTTCCCTGTGGGGCGGGGCCTGTCCGTTGGCGGGCTTGGAAGGACTGGGCACGTACTGTGGAGCGGCGCTTGGCCTTTGAGGCGCCTTGAGGAGCCAATCTTGACGGTTTTCATCTTTTGGGGAGGAAGAATTGATAGTCTGAGTGTTACGAGGAGCAAGACCTGGCCGTTGACACGACCTGAGGGGCGGGACTTAGCTGCTCGTGCTGGAGGCGGAACCTCGCGCATTTGAGTGCTCACGAGCTCTGAGGGGTGGGGCCTGGATTTTTGAATGCCTCGTGGGGCCGGGTCTTCGGGTTAATTTTATGAGGAGCGGGGCTTAGCTTTTGACCTGAAGAGGCAAGGCCTGGCTATTGGACTGTTTTTTGAGGGGCGGGGCCCAACGGTGACGGCTTTGATCGAAGCTGTCTGCAAGCTGTTTCGCAGTAGCGGTAGCGGACTCAGTTGGTTCAGTCCTCACCTCATCTTGATCGTTTATTAGAAGTTTTATTGCAGCATCGCCACAGTAGATCCTTCCAAGAGGCAGGGCAGAGGCACTTATTCCCATTTGACCAGTGCTTTCGCTGCTGGGAAAGAGATGCCCCGTCCGTTGGTATGGGACAGCCCCACAAAGACACAGCGAGAGTGTCATGGAGAGGTTGTGAATATTAGAAAAAGAAACGGCTAGAAAGGTCGGAAAGAACTGGAGATCCTAGAACACTGGTTTCATCCGACCACGCTAGTTATCCTAGGAAGGCCCAGAGCAAAATCCATGAATTGAGTATTTTGAACAAATATTGAAGGTAGAAAGCAAACCAGGGAGATCACTTATTTACCCTGAACAAGAACTTGGGTTCGGGCCGGGCGGTGGTGGCGCACGCCTTTAAACCCAGCACTTGGGAGGCAGAGGCAGGCGGATTTCTGAGTTCGAGGCCAGCCTTGTCTACAAAGTGAGTTCCAGGACAGCCAGGGCTATACAGAGAAACCCTGTCTCGAAAAAAACAACAACAAAAAAGAACTTGGGTTTGATTCCCCAGCGCTGCAGAGAGAAATAACAAAACCAAAACTTACAATCATGTTGTGGCTAGGGATGTAACTCCATTGGAAGAGTACTTGCCTCGCTTGCAGAAAGTTGAGTTCCTTCAGCAACCCATAAAGCCTGTGTAGTAATAATAGCCTGTAATTCCACACTTGGGAGTAGGAGGCAGGAAGATCAGAAATTCAAGGTTTCCTTAGACTACATTTCGAGTTCCAGGGCAAGCTGAGCTATGTGAGACACACAACAACAACTACAAAATAAACTGGAAGTTGCTGCAAAAAACCTCCAGGCAGGTGATAAGTACCTAGATTTGGGGGTGGCCTGAAGAGAGAAAGGGATGTCAAAAAAGATATACTGTCCGGCGCTCACCCCGACCAGCAGGAATAAGACACAGGACAATCCAAGTTTCTTCTCAAGGCAGTTTACTTAAGAATACTTGTTGCATGCAATAATAGCTTAAGCTTAATTGTGAATCTCTCTTCTGGTCAATCCCCACCGGAAGCAGCCAATTAAACCCTATCTTGGCCACTCACAGAATGTCACGTGGCTCCTGCTCATACGCCAGGAAATCTCGGGCTTTAGGATCATAGTCTCGGGCTTAGAATCATATCACTGTTAACACAGCCTAATACCATATTAGGAGATATTTATGCCAGTAAAGCTGATAAGGCTGAGGCAGGCAGCGCCATCTTTAGGGAGCGGCAGCTAGGCTCCCTACAATATACTAATTACTTTTTGGCCATGCTAGAGATTGAATCTAGGACAATCATTATGCTAAGCAGCTGCTCTACAATGGAGACTACTATCTAGTCCCTGAAAAGGTTGTGAGTATGTATGTGTTTTACACCAAGTGTGGGGACTTACTCCTTTAATCCCAGCACTTGGGAAGCAGAGACAGGTGGATTTCTTTTGAATCTGAGGCCAGTGTACTACTCAAGCATACTCAAGGCCAGAGAAAGCTACATAGTGAGACTTCAAAAAGAAAATGTTTTTTGCATATGTATGTATGTATGTGTATATGTCATACATGAGTGTGAGTTTGCATGTGTTCAGATGTGTGTGTGTGTGCATTCGTGCACACACACTCGAGAGCACATGTGTGGAGGCCAGATGTTGATGTCTGTTGGTTATCAAGATGGTTCTCCACCTTATATGGTAAGTACTGGGGCAGGGTATCTTGCTAAATCTGTATTGTACAATTTCAGCTATTCTGATTAACCAATTTCTCCGACTCTCCCTCAGGCTGGGATTATGAGCAGGCTGACATGACATACCCACCCAGTGTTTAGGATGGTTTCTGATACCCAAACTCCAATCTACATACAAAGTGAATGCTTTACCCACTAAGACATCTCAGCTCAAAGAGAAAACTTTTGTTTTTTCCTTAATCAGAGTCTCAGTATTGTAGCCCAGACTGGCCATAAATTTGTGACAACCCTCCTTCCTCACTCTTCTGAAAACTAGGATTATAGGAACTTTTTTGATTTGATTTGATTTGATTTTTTAATTTTAATTTTGGGGTGCTTAGACAGAGTCACTGTGTAATCCTGGATGGCCTGGAACTCACTTTGTAGGCCAGGAAGGCCTTGAACTTGAAGTAATCCTTTCCTTCCAAAGTACTGTGAATATTCCACTAAGCACATCATTTTAGAACTAGTTTATTTAAAAATAAATTACATTTGTCTGTAATCCCAGCATTTGGGCGTTAGAGGCAGGGAGATCCTGAGTTCAAGTCCAGCCACAATGGCTCAGCAGATTAAAAACACTTGCCACCAAGCCTGACAACTTGAATTTGAGTCCCAGGGCCCAGATGACCGAGAGAACAAATTCCAAGTTGTCTTCTGACCTACACAGGCACTGTATAACCACCACAAGCATGCACCATCCACTCAACACAAGTGACTAACCAACCACAATTAAAAAAAAAAAGGTTTTATGTGAGTACACTGTTGCTGTCTTCATACACGCAAAAGAGGGCATCAGATGCCATTACAGATGGTTATGAGCCACCATGAGGTTGTTGGGAATTGAACTCAGGACCTCTGGAAGAGCAGTCAGGGCTCATAACTGCTAAGCCAACTTTCCAGCCCCCATAAACACAATTTTTTTTTTTTTTTTTTGGTTTTTCGAGACAGGGTTTCTCTGTGTAGCCCTGGCTGTCCTGGAACTCACTTTGTAGACCAGGCTGGCCTCGAACTCAGAAATCTGCCTGCCTCTGCCTCCCAAGTGCTGGGATTAAAGGTGTGCGCCACCACGCCCGGCATAAACACAATTTTTAAAAGGTGGCCATTAGGGGCTGGAGAGATCTTGAGGGCTGGAGAGATGGCTCAGTGGTTAAGAGCACTGGCTGCTCTTCCAGAGGTCCTGAGTTCAACAACCACATGGTGGCTCATAACCATCTGTAATTGGGTTTGATGCCCTCTTGTGGTGTGTCTGAAGACAGCAACAGTGTACTTATACTGAGACAGGGTTTCTCTGTATAGCCCTGGCTGTCCTGGGACTCACTCTGTAGACCAGGCTGGCCTAGAACTCAGAAATCCACCTGCCTCTGCCTCCCGAGTGCTGGGATTAAAGGCTTGGGCCACCAAGCCTGGCCTCTTTTTCTTTCTTTTTTTTTTTTTTTTAAAGATTTATTTATTATATGTAAGTACACTGTATCTGTCTTCAGATACACCAGTAGAGGGCATCAGATGTCATTACGGATGGTTGTAAGCCACCAGGTGGATGCTGGGATTTGAACTCAGGACCTTCGGGAGAACAGTCAGTACTCTTAACCTCTGAGCCATCTCACCAGCCCCAATAAATTTTTTTTAAGACATATCTTGAAAGATAAGATTTGGATTAGACATGCTTCATTAGACAGGAATGTTCCTAAAACTGGTATGCCCTGCAGGTCGCCTGGTTCCCACATCCACAGCAAGCCTATAAGCTCCACAATGGGCCAGCCTGCACTAACCCTACCCCACTCCAGCTGCCTGGTCTTACAGTTGGACCCTCTAAGGACACCAGCAATGACAGAAGCAGACAGACACAGACACGTTGGCTACCTCTGGTGAGGAACTACGTCCAGTCAGAGCAGAGAGAACTCACTTCCTTCCCTTTTGCCCTTTTCTGGGAACTGGCATCCATTCAGTTCTGGACAGTGTGGTGAGGAGTGCTGGTCTGTGCCATCTACAGAGAAAGCTGTCTGAGTTTTTGTCTGTTTGTTGTGCTGGTTACTTTTGGTTTTTTTTTTGTTTGGTTTGGTTTTTTTTTGTCAACTTGATACAAACTCCAGTTGTCTGGGAAGAGGGGATCTAAGTGAGGAACTGATTCAATCAGACTACCTCTTACCCATGCCAGTGGGACATTTTCTTAATTAGTGACTGGGGGAGGGACACACACTGCAGGTAGATCCACTCCTGAGCATGTGGGGCTGGGCTGTATAAGAAAGGTAACTGACCGAGGCAGGAACCAGCACCCTCCATGGTCTCTGCTTCAGTTCTAGCCCCCAGGAGATCCTGCCTTGGCTCACTTCAATGACTGCCTGTCACATGGAAGTATAAACCAAATAAATCCTTTCTAAGTTGCTTTGGGTCTTCATCAAACATTAGAAAAACAAACTAGAAAATTTAGTTTGGTTTGATTCTCTGAGACAGGATCTCAGTATGAAAATAACGTGCTTTGAACTCCTTAGGTAGTCTAGCCATGAATGTCCTGTCTCAGTCTTCCCAGTGCTGGGACCTCAAGCATCCATTATTGATGCTAGGATGACATTTTCTCTGTAAAGTATTTTGGAGCCGGGCGTGGTGGCACACACCTTTAATCCCAGCACTCGGGAGGCAGAGGCAGGCAGATTTCTGAGTTCGAGGCCAGTCTGGTCTACAAAGTGAGTTCCAGGACAGCCAGGGCTATACAGAGAAACCCTGACTCGAACCCCCCCCCCCAAAAAAAGAAGTATTTTGGGGCTGGGGGAATGGCTCAGTCACTAAAGTGTTTGGCAAATTAATCTCTCTGCACATGTGTATGCCCATGTTTACAGTTGTATAAACGCATGTACCGGCAAGAGGTTGACATCCGTTGTCTTTCTCACTCATTTTCCAACTTTCCCCAGTCTACATTTCCAGTGAGGTTTTTTTTTTTTTTTTAGTCGTTGGATTAGGATTCTAGGTCCATAAGCATAAGGCTTGAGTTTTCTCAGCACCCACATAAAAGCCAGGCATGGTACAGTGCATATCAGAGATGGGCAGACTCATGAGGCTTGCTAGTTAACCAGTCTAGCTGAACTAGCCAGCTCTGGGTTCAGTGAGAAACCCAATCTCACAACAGAAGCTAGGAGTCACACTGAGCTCACTACCCCAAGGGGCATCTTTAGGAGTCAGCACAATGAGTGTTGGTATCTAGTCTAAACGACTATCAGAATGACCCTTTGGACAGCCATCTCCCAACCGGAAACAGACCAGAAGCTGCTGACATAAGACGCGCTGGCTGTGTCTTGCTCCCATTCTGTCTCTGGGTACACAATAGTCCCTATCCTGGGATCCAGAATTTTAATATGACTATTAATAAAAACTCACTAGAAAAGCAGGTGGGAGAAGTTGGGGATTGATGGAAAAAAACACCTGGTGTTAACTTCTTGCCTCTCTACATGTGCCTATACCAACATAGACAAACCCACATGAAGCTGTGCGTACAACACATGCACGTGTGCACACTTGTACACACACACATATACATTTCATTCATCAAGTATTTTACACGTACTTGTTCACGTATTTAAACTTTTTGCGGGGGGGGGGGGGTGTTGAGACAGGGTTTCTCTGTATAGCCCTGCTGTCCTGGAACTCACTTTGTAGACCAGGCTGGCCTCGAACTCAGAAATCCACCTGCCTCTGCCTCCCCAGTGCTGGGATTAAAGGCATGCGCCACCATGTCTGGCTGTATTTAAACTTTTAAAAATCACATTCATTTCCTATACAGATGCATGGGAAGGGGTACATGCTTTACTGCTCCTCTGAAGACCAGAATACAACCCGTGGGAGCTGTTCCTTTTTCTCCACCACTTGGGTCCAGGAGATAGAATTTAGGTCGTCAGATTTGGCAGCAAGCCCCCCCCCCCCCCCAAATGAGCTGAACCATCTTGCTGGCCTCCGAAGACTTTTGTTTCACTTAATAAATAAATAAATAAATAAATAAATAAATAAATAAAGGCACTCGCTGCCAAAGTTGATAACTAAAGCTTACTCCTCATCACTTACATGGTGGAAAGAGAGAATTATTTCCAAAAAAGTCACCCTCTGGCCTCCACATGTATGATATTTGCATGTGTGCATACACATATAAATAAATGTAATTTTAAATATTTTTTAGACAGAGGCAGAAAGATCTGGTTGTTTAAAAACAACCTGGGGGGCTGGTGAGATGGCTCAGCGGGTAAGAGCACCCGACTGCTCTTCCGAAGGTGATAAGTTCAAATCCCAGCATCCACATGGTGGCTCACAACCATCCGTAACGAGATCTGGCGCCCTCTTCCGGAGTGTCTGAAGACAGCTACAGTGTACTTACATATAATAATAAATAAAATAAATCAAAAAAATATATAAAAATAAAAAATAAAAACAACCTGGTCTATATAGCAAGTTCTAGGATAGCCAAGACTACAGAGACTCTGCCTCCAAATATAACATATAAAAGTAACTCTGGCCGGGCGTGGTGGCGCATGCCTTTAATCCCAGCACTTGGGAGGCAGAGGCAGGCGGATTTCTGAGTTCGAGGCCAGCCTGGTCTACAAAGTGAGCTCCAGGACAGCCAGGGCTAGACAGAGAAACCCTGTCTCGAAAAAAACAAAACAAAACAAAAAAAACAAAAAAAGTAACTCTGTGCCGGGCGTAGTGGCACATACCTTTAATCCCAGAACTCGGGAGGCAGAGGCAGGCAGATTTCTGAGTGGCCAGCGTGGTCTACAAAGTGAGTTCCAGGACAGCTAGGGCTATACAAAGAAACCCTGTCTCAAAAAAAAAAAAAGTAACTCTGTGTGTGTGTACACACTGGGTCTTACTATATGGCCCTAGCTGGCCTGTGTGTGTGTGTGTGTGTGTGTATGTGTACACTGGGTCTTACTATATGGCCCTTGCTGGCCTTTAACTCCATATGCAGAACAGGTTGGTCTCACTCATTAAAAACCTGCCTCTGCCTCCCAAGTACTGGGAGTAAAGGTGTGCATCACCATGCCCAGTCTTAAAATATATTCTGAAGCATTTTAAAATTAAGGCAGAGAGCACCGAGGAGGTACCCAGGTCAGCCAAGGGCCTCCACCCACAAGCACAGGTGAGCACAACAGCACACAAGCAAGTTGAAAAGTACTCAGAGGGCCGGGTGGTGGTGACATATGCCTTTAATTCCGGCATTCCAGAGGCAGGGGTGGGTGGATTTCTAAGTTGGAGGCCAGCCTGATCTATCCAGTAAGTTCCAGGACAGCCAGGGCTACACTGAGAAACCATGTCTTGAAAAACAACAATAACAACAACAACAAAAGTACTCAAAGGTTGTTTATGACCCACAGGGTGGGTCTTCTATGTCACCTTTCACTGCTGGCAGCTCTGAGTCCCACACTGAGACACATTGCCAGTCACACCAACACCAACCCTTGCAGACAGTTTTTGCTTTTATTGATCAAGAACATTTTCTTTTTATAAAATCCACATATGCACACATACATCTACATTCATGCAAGATGCCTGCCATGCTCTGGCTACCCCTTGCCCTGATCTCTCCTGGCATCAGACCCCAGTGGCCTCAGCCAGGAAGCCACCCTGTAGCTCCCCATGTCACTAGTGCAAAGACAAAGAGAGGAGATCTCCTGCTCTGCCTCCCTGGCTCAGGAACTAAGGGTGACACCCTTTATCCAAAGTAGGAAGTTGTGAGGAAACAGACTGACATCTCTCAACAGAGCTCCTGCTTAGGTCCCCAGTGCTGCAGTTGCTAATGCATTTGGGGCCCTCTGTTATTAAAGGGAGGTCCAAAGATGGGTCACCAGGGATCATAGCATTAGCAACAGTGCAAGGATGGAACTAGGTTCTTCTCCATCCCCAAGGAGGTGGTGAGTGCAACACTTGGAACCTTCCAGATCCGCAGGGAAATGGCCAGCCAGGATTGTTAGAAGTGTGTCCACAAGTTGTTCCTGGAGCTTGGAAATCTTCACCAGGATTATAACGGTCTACCCAGGGTACCCTCTGTGACTGCCCGTGTGGCTTGCTCAGGCACAAGGCTGGGGTCAGTCAGGATGCTTGTGGAAGTGCTGAGTTGGCGAAGGGAATTCAGGACAGCTGGAAAAAGAGAGTGAGATGCTGTGGTGATTTGAATAGGCTTGGCCCAGTGAGTGTCACTGTTAGGAAGTGTGGCCTTGTTGGAGGAAGTGTGTCACTGTAGGGTGGGCTTTGAGACCCTCCTCCTAGCTGACTTCTTTTAAATGAAGATGGAGAACTCTCAGCTCCTCCAGTGTCATGCCTGCCTGGATGCTGCCATGGTTCCCTGCCTTGATGATAATGTACTGAACCTCTGAAACTGTAAGCCAGCCCCAGTTAAATGTTCTTTATAAGACTTACCTTGGTCATGATGTCTCTTCACAGCAATAGAAACTCTAACTAAGACAGATGTCTTTACAGTTAGGGATGAAGTCAATACTAGATAGCTAAACTGTAGGACTGTGAAAGGCAGCCTGTTTTCTGGTCTGAGCTATGTTTAAACCCCACAGACCGAGCAGATTAATCTGCAAGGGACGGAAGGCCTGTTTGCCATGCTCCCAGACATAGGCTCCTGACACGAGAACTCAACTCCATAATTCTGTGGCCATCAGTCACATAGGCTGTCTGGACTCCACCCCCACAGTTACCTGGCCAGGTATGCTTCTCCCCACAGTTATCTGGCAACAGCAAGGTAGCCCAGCCCACTATAAAAGGAGCTGCTTGCCCCCTCCTCTCTCTTTTGCTCCCTCTCTTACCCTCTTGCTCTTACTCTGGCCTCTAGCCCTCCTTCTCCCCCTCTCTTCCCCCCTCTCTCCGTGTGGCCATAGCCAGCCTCTGCTTCTCTACTTTCTCCCTCTCTCTGCCTTTCTACAATAAACACCTTAAAACCATGGACGGTCCCTGCTCATCAGAACCCACTGTGCTGGAGCAATGGAGCAGGTTTCCCCCTAAAGAGCCGCATGTCTATCCTCCTGTCAGGAGGCCTCCCTGCACTCCAGCCACGGCCACCAGCCAAACCAAGCAGCCCACTGAGCCAGCAGCCTGAGCTAGCCAGACTCTCCTCCTACCCTTTTCCCTTCGGCCCCTGGGCCAGAGTCCACCCGAGGGTCCCCACTTTGTTCTCAGCTCTTTGGAGATACAGCAGCATCTGGGATGTCCGAGAGTGAGAACCTGTTGTCCCTGGCCTCTGTGCGGCCCAGGGACCCCAGAACCGGCTCTTCCATGTTGCCCAGCAGTCTGTGGTGCCTGAGAGTTGGAGCCCGACTTCCACAGTTCCACGGGAACCCCAGACTGTGTCTTCCACATCCCCAGAGCAGGATCCCATGGCTTCTCACAGCCCAATGCGCACCAAGCGGTTCCGTGGGGTCCACGGTACAGTCAGACTTCCTGCTTCCCACCTCGCCCAGTGGTCCTAGCCCCAAGCGGACACAGGACCCCATTTTTTACCCCACACTAAACAGGTGGCCCTTCCCTAGGACCTTTTCCTTTAGGTGATTAAGAGTCTAAAGGACCATTCAGGATGGGACGTGGTAAAACAACCTCAAATCCTTGGCTGTATTCAAGACAGACTAGATCTGGAGACCAAACAGGCTGGGTTTGAACTCTCTGTTCTGGAAACCCACAAGCATGTGTACATGTGTGTGTGCACACGTGTAGACATGTGTGTCACTGGAGATTGAACTCAGGGTCTTATATATGATGATGTAAATGCTCTTCTGCTAAGCCATGCCCCCAGCCCCTCACTGGGGGATTCTAGGCAGGGGCTCTACCACTGAGCCACGCCCCTAAGGCCCTCACTGGGGGATTTTAGGCCAATGCTCTACAAAGCCTCACAACTTAGTGGCAGGAAGGTTATCTCACATACTTGGCCGGAGAGCAGGCAGGGAACAGTACTGTTCCAGCCAGGCCAGTGAGGTCTGGCGGAGGCTGTGCAAGCTGGCAGTAGACACCATCCCATTGAAGGACTCAAATAAAGGTCGGATGAGGATGCTGAACTAGATTTGGAGTCAAGGAGCCCACCAGTGATCCAGAGAGCATCCCACCACTGCACCTAGAACTATGACACCGGACCCAAGCCAGGGCCAAGAAAGGCCTGTCACTGTTGAACCACAGACCCTGTGAAGAGCCGCTCTGCCCCCTCCCTCCCACCAAGGGTTATCCACTCATCTCTCTATCTCTCTAGTCTCTCCAGAGCCCTCATTCTGTATTAGTGGGTCCCACATCTCTAGGCTCAGTCAAGGACTTGAATACTGGCTAATGGCACAGGTCCACAATCCCAGCCATTTAGGAGGTTGAGGCAGGAGGATCATGAGTTCAAGGCTAGCCAGGACAACTCAGTGATAATTTGTCTCAAAATAAAAAAGTTAAAAGAGGGCTGGGATGGAGCTCATGTTCCATCTCTAGTACGGGAAAAGAAACACTGACCCTGAATCCAGGGGAGAGTAGATGCCCTATCTTCTCAAGGCCTCAAAGGACTTAGACTTTAGATCCTTCCAGTCTGCCTTCAGGGACATCCCCAAGCTTCTACCCCTACTCTTGCTCCCTCTCAGCTCCTAGTTCCAGTTGCCAAGCAATCTTGCAATGCCAGGGTCTGATGGTAGAGGGCAGAACCAAAGCCCATTGGGGGAGGGGGGAGAGCACACTCTACAGCTCAGCCTGGGGTCTGAGACCCAGGCTGGACTGACTGTAGCTACAGCAGCCACCACTGTCCTCAGGCCATCAGTCCAAATAAGGATACTACCCAGAACTTCCAGTTGTGCAGCGTGCGCGTCCGGACATAGTCATCAAACATGTCCCGCATCTGGTCAAAGCGCTGATGTGTGATGGGCACCCCGGTGGCCGGTAGCTGCTGCTGGCATAAGCTAGGAATGGGAAGAGTTACTGCTCAGGGAATGTAGACACATCTCCTTCACCCTAGCCCCTGAGGATATTTGCTGTTGTTGTTTGGTTTTTTAAGGTGCTGAGGACGAAATCCAGTTCTTACATATTCTATGTAAGCACCCGACGACAAACCACATCCGGAGCTCCTCAGTGGAGGATTTGGGGCCATCGTTATTCACTGAACCATGCTCCCAAACCCTCACTAGCAGATATTTAGGAAAGCACTCTCTCGCTGAGCCACGCCCCCAGGCCTTCAATGAAGTAGTCTAGGCAGGTGCGGCACCTCGGGGCCACGCCTCTAACCCCTCGCTCCAAGTTTTCTAGGCTGGGCTCCACCCCTGCTTACTTGATGGCAGCGTTGAGCTCCTCTATTTCATCCCGCAGCTGCTGAGCCTCCTCCTGCATGGCTGCCCGTTCCTGCTGCAGCATCAGGATGTACTCCGCTGTCTTCTGAAGCGTGGTCGCTTTGCTCACCTGTGAGCGCCACCAATGTGGGCCTCTGTGCCGGCAGGCCCTGGGAGCTGGTATTGGGTGTTGGTCCAAGGAGGGGTTCCACGACTCTAAGGGAGTGTGCATTGCTGACTGGGGGCTCACCTTGAGGCTGGGCTGGGCACTGAGTGTGCTGACAAGTCCGTGCAGGGTGTCGAATCCTAGCTTAATATTGAACCGCCTCTTCTGCTCCGCGGAGATGTGTGTGATACGTCGGTTCTCCATCTTAGAAAGCAGAAAGTGCGGTGAGTCTAAGTGGGAGGGCTGGGAAGGATTGGAAGCCAATTGCGTCTTGGGGGTCAGGGAATGGCACATACCTTGTTGTTGTCTACACGACCTCGGCTTAGGACAGTTTGAGGGGGAGACAGGTGGACACTCAGTGCCCCCGGGGGTTGTATGGAGTTGAGATCCCCTGATAGTCGCCGCTCACTGCCTGTGGCAGGGACAGACCCACAGACAGACCGACACACAAGGGAGAAAGTCCCCTTGCCCTGACCCCACTCACAGCCCCCTTCATCCTTCCCCTCCCCATCCCCTAAGACCCACGATACCTCTAGCCCCTATTTACCGCTGGAGGCTGGAGGAGAGAGCCGCTCGGCTTTGGGGACAACCAAGGACCTGGGAGGAGCCAATGTGGCTGGGCCTGGAGGTGGCCGGGGTGGTGTAGGGACCGGGATTGGGGGAAAAAAGGCACGGGCACGGGGGATTTCAGAGACTGTATCCTGCTGGGATGGAGAAGGGCAGAGTTGGAGTAAAAGCCCTAGACTGATCCCCACCTGGCAGTGCCCGCCATTGCCATCTTACCAGGGACTCTGGAGGCCGGAGGAGGGTGCTCACGGGCACAGTCGGAGGCTCCAATGCTTGCTCAGGCTTGGCTGGGTACAGGCAGGACTATGAGGACCACTAGACTGGCCCAATCAAGTCCATCACCAATTAAGACCCCTTCTTGTCCCCAGCAGCCCACACCCCTGTCAGACATAGCTCACATCCCTAATATCACTCCACCTTCTCAGTGTCCCAAAACCACCTTGAAACCCCAGCCCTCTGCCCTTCAGGCTTCCTCCCAGTACCTCATCCATTCGCCTCTCCCATCTCACCTGCCCTGAGCAGCTGTGTAAGACAGGGGTTGTTGTCTCTGGCAGTGGCAGTGGGGTTGGTGGTGGCAGAGGCCAAGGTGGGTGGACTGGCTTTTTGTCCCCCAGGGGATGGGGAGGAGGGCTTGCATCTGGGCTGCATACCCTGAGGCACAGTGAAGTGAGACCCAAAGACGGGTTCTAGGTACCCATGGGGCAGATGTTCTACAGGGAAGGGGGCGGGGCCAGGGCCAAGGCCAGGCTGTGGGGTGGGAACAAAGGTTGTGGGTGCAGGAAGCGTAGACACTCCTGGAGCAGGAGGGACTGTGGTGAACGGGAACCTGGCAGAGAGGAGAGATTCTTCTGGCAACAAAGAGGGAGGTGGAGCCATCGTGGGGAAGGGAGAAGGGGTGCAGGGCTCTAAACCATGCACCTTGACAGGGGTGGGGAATGGAAGGAGAGGGGTCGGTCCAGGAGCAGGTGGGATCTTGGTCTTAGGGTCTTCAGGAAGAAGGAATTCAGAGCTCAGAAAGGGACTGGGATCCAAGGGTCCAGAGCAGCTGTTCCGAGCCTAGGGGAGGGGCAGGGGGAGACAGGATGATAGTCAGAGAGCAGGGGAGGGAGCCACCTTCTTGCAACTACCAGGAAACCTCTATCCTGGCTATGTATTGGACTGGGTATGGAGGAGAATTGATCCATACATGTGCACGCACATGCATACACATATGCATACATGCACACTTTAGAAATTACAACCTCATGTACAGCCGTGGCCAACATAACCCTTATGCACAAATTAGGCATGGCACAGAACATCAGTCTTACAGATGACCCATGATCCACTCACCCACCAAATGATAGGTCCAATTCAGCTACTCATCTAGTCTTCACTTATCTAGCCAACTAGTCATCCATTAATCCATCCACTAATTATGCACCATCTATCCTTCCACTTATCTATTCATCCATCAAAACACTAACTCATTCATCAAACCTTCCATTTATTCATTTTTTTGTTTTGTTTTGTTTTTTTGTTTTTGGTTTTTCGAGACAGAGTTTCTCCGTGTAGTCCTGGCTGTCCTGGAACTCACTCTGTAGAGCAGGCTGGCCTCGAACTCAGAAATCTGCCTGCCTCTACCTCCCAAGTGCTGGGATTAAAGGCGTGCACCACCACGCCCAGCTTGCTTGCATTCATTCATTCATTCATTCATTCATTCTTTATCCATCCATGAATCCCACCACCTACCCACCCATCCACCTGTCCATCCATCTATCCACTTCTCCATCCATCCATCCATCCATCCATCCATTCATTCACCTGTCTGTCCATCTATCCATCCACCTACTCATCCATCCACCTGTCTATCCATCCACCTGTCCATCCATCCATCCACTTACCCACCTACTCATCCATCCATCCATCTACATGCCAAGCCCCACTGACTTACCCATTATCTATGTATTATCCATCCATCCATCTACCTGTCCATCCATCCATCATCCATCTATCTATCCATCCATCCACTTGTCCATCTGTCAATCTATCTGTCTATCCATCTATCTACCCACCTGTCTATCCATCCATCCATTTGTCCGTCCATCCATCTGTCCATCCATCCATCCATCCATCCATCCACCCAACTGTCTGTCCATCCATCTTTTGCACTCATTTACTGACTTATTCTCTCATCCTGAACTAACCCAACTCTACTCCAACTCCAGCTGGGATGGACTAGAATGAGCAATGTCTAGGGCTTGGTGAGGTACACTGGTGTTTCTCTGAGGCATTTCCAGAGGGGATAGACTAAGAAGGTGGGGTGTGCTGGTTAAATGCCATTGTCAACATGATTCAGTTAAGAAATTGGTAGGGCATTAGTGAAACGCACCTCTTGGGTGTGTGTGTGTCTGATGATGTTTCCAGAGAGGGTTAACAGAGAGAAAAGACTCAGCCGGGCACTGTGGCACACGCCTTTAATCCCAGCACTCGGGAGGCAGAGGCAGGCGGATTTCTGAGTTCGAGGCCAGCCTGGTCTACAAAGTGAGTTCCAGGACAGCCAGGGCTATACAGAGAAACCCTGTCTCGAAAAACAAACAAACAAACAAACAAACAAATAAATAGACTAATCCTAGGTGTGGGCAGAACCATTCCATGGGGGTGAGATGCCAGACTGAAGACAGCATGGGCCAGCGTGATGGCTCAGAAACTTAAAGCTCTGTCGCCAAGTTTGATAGGCTGATTTGACCACAGGAACTCACATGGGGGAAAGGAAAGAACTAACTCCTGAAAGTTATCTTCTGACCTCTGGTACCCCCCCACACACACACACATGTGAATACACACAAAATAAAAATTTTTTAAATATAAGTATGGGGGCTGGGAAAGTGGTTCAGTGGGTAGAACACTTACCACCAAGCTTTGACTTGAGTTCAGTGTCTGGGACCCACATGATATGATGGTGCAAGGAGAAAACTGCTACGTTCAAGCTGTTCTCTGACCTCCACACACATGCCATAACATGCATGCGCCTCTACATCATGCCTGTACACACATGAGCACACACACACACACACACACACACACACACACACACACTCCTCCTCCTCCTCTTCATTGTCATCATCATCATTCATCAAATGAAAATAAGAAAGCAAGCCTTCTCCCCTCTGCTCCCTAACCCAGTGTGAGCAGCTGCCTCGTGGTACTTCTCTCGTACCTTCTCCACTTTAGCCTTCAAACCTGATCCAAAAGAAACCTTAAGCCAGGTATCTTGTCATAGCAGGGGGAGAGGTAACTAATATGGAGGAGGCACGCCATGAATGCTCTGCTCATAGTCTGGGGGTCCAAATGGAATAACTGGGAGGGGGGTGGAAGTCATCTAGTAAAGGCACTCCCCCCCACTCCCAACCTCTTCATCTTTCATTCCTAGCTCTGTCACACCTCCTCTCCCAAGATAGACTAGAACCTGTGAAGCCATGAGCAGAGTAACTCCTTCCCTGGGGTTGTTTTTCTAGGTGTGGCCTGGTGATGAGAGACTAACTAGACAGGCCAGCTGAGCCACTTACCAAGCACTCCAACCATCTGAACTCTATTCTCCTACCCACCCATCCATACCCCACCTGTCTATCCACCTACTATCTGTACATTGACCAACCATGAATGTAACAAATCGCTCATCCATTCACAAAGCTGCGCATCACTGGGTCATCTACCACTAGTTCATTCATCACTTCTAAACAGCCATTCACA
This sequence comes from Mus minutoides, assembly GCA_902729485.2. Classification (NCBI taxonomy): domain Eukaryota; kingdom Metazoa; phylum Chordata; class Mammalia; order Rodentia; family Muridae; genus Mus; species Mus minutoides. The sequence goes on along the minus strand of LR749513.1, from coordinate 1,755,197 downwards.
AAGCCACGCATCACCCACTGGTTTATCAGTTCTGAACCAGCCCGCTCTACTTTACATTCCCTTACCCACAGATGCACACATCATTGTCTACAGTGATCTTTCCATTTACTGCTGCGTAAGTCTCTTTGTATTCTCAATCACTCACTCACTGGACAACCATTTATTGATTGACAATTTGTATATGAAAATGACTAGGGGGCTATAGAGAGAGGGCTCAGCGATTAAGAGCACTTCCAAAGGTCCTGAGTTCAAATCCTAGCAACCACATGGTGGCTCACAACCATCTGTAATAGGGATCTGATGCCCTCTTCTGGTGTCTGAGGACAGCTACAATGTACTTAGATATAATAATAAATAAATCTAAAAAAAAGAAAGAAAGAAAGAAAATGACTAGGAACAGCGAATGTGATGGTGACCAAGACAACCCCTTCCAGCAAGAAGCTGTCCAGTAGAGGAGACAGACCTCTCAAGATCAACTGCAAAAGCACCCAAAATGTTCAATGATAGGAGGAAAAGACACTGTGGTGGTTAGGATTACCTTTCAACATGACAACCTAGAACCAGGAGTTCTCATAGGAAGAGTCTCAGCGAGGAACTGCTAACACTGGGTTAACCCCTAGCCATGTCTATTGGGGATTGTCTTAATTGTCAGAAGTCAGGTGATAGGGAAAGACCCAGCCCACTGTGGGTGGCACTATTCCCTAGGCAGGGGATCCTGAACTGTGTAAAAGTAGAGAAATAGAGCTGAACATAAGTAAGCGAGTAGGTGAGAATGCATGCAATCATTTCTCACTGCTCCTGACTGTAAATGTGGTGTGACTGCTGAGGTTCCTGCCTTGACTTCCCCACAAAGATGGACTGTAACCTGAGATTGCAAGCTAACAAAAATCCCTTTCTCTCCTCTAAGTTGCTTTTTCCTCGGGGCATTTTAGTAACAGAAATGAAACTAGAACGGACACTCGACAGTGGCAGGGAAATGACTTCTGAATTGGGTACAGGAGTTAGTGAAGCGAGATGCCAATTCACAGTTGTCTAGACACACATACATTCTTTTCCATGCACACATTCCTGGTCCTTCCCCTCTGGCTTGCCCTTTCCCTAGCTTGTCATTCACTAAGACTCAGAATACTAGGCAGGTATGGGTGATGTATGCCTTTAATGGCTGCACTCAGGAGGCAGAGGCAGGTTGAGCTCTATGAATTCAAGGCCATCCAGGGTCCTGACACCCTGTCTCGAAAACAAAACAGAACTGAAAGCTTCCCTCTGGATTGTGCTGCCACCTGTCCCCCACCCCTACCCCCGTCTCTCATTCAGTTCACGTAATTCTATTTTGTAGGGTTTCCTTTCTCTGCTACCTAGGTTCTCCGGGGCTCTCTGCCTGGTTGGCCCAAGACATGCCTTTTTACCTCCTGGCCCCAGGCAGAGGCAGAGCTAGTTCTCACATGCTCTGGGCAGACTGTGCAGAGCAGGATAAGCTCACCTGTAGGCGTGTATTCCCTGAGTGAGGGGTCATCCCTGAGGAGGAAGAAGAGGAGGCTGGAGATGGCATCTCTGGGGCCAGGATCCCACTGCTGAAGAGGGAGTCAGCCATGGGGCCAAAGCTGGGGGGCTCCAAGTAGTTTGAAGATGTGGGCGTCTGAGGAGGGCGGTAATTGGTAAAGAAATCTGTAATTGGGACACAGAGGATAGCAAATGATATTAAGAACTTAGAAGAGGGCCGGGCACTGGTGGCATACGCCTTGAGGCAGAGACAGGCGGATTTCTGAGTTCAAGGCCAGCCTGGTCTACAGAGTGAGTTTCAGTACAGCCAGGGCTACACAGAGAAACCCTGTCCCGAACAAACAAAACAAACAAACAAATAAAACTCATAAGAGGCCATAGACACAGTCCCCATACTGGAAAGATTGAATAGGGACCAGGAGAGGTGGAAGGCTTCTACAGGAGACTGTGAAACAGTTCCTGTCACTCAGGGGAAGCTGAGGTGGAGACAGATAGGATGGCCCTGGGGAGATGGTGAGGTCTAGGAGTGTGTGAGTGAGGACCCCAGGAAGCTGCTCACCCATGGAGCCCCAATGCTAGATGACTTCCCCTCCCTGTGTCTGCTCCCCCTTTTAGCACTGTTGGCATTCTTGAAAGAAGGGGTCACAGAGAGGCCCTGTGAAGGAAAAAGGTGGGGTGCAGGGGAGTTGCCCCAGTGCGTCAGGGATGAATCAAGGGTGAACAGGTTCATGAGGTCAGTAGGTCAGGGAGAGGTTAGACTTGCTGAGGGATCAGGACATTGAAGCTGTACGGAGTGAAGTCCTGGCTGACATTTGGGGAACACAGGATGGGCTCAGAGTTGGGGTGTGAGTGGCAGGGAGCCAGGAACCCTCAAAAGTTTATGGAGAGGCGGGTAAGGCAGCCAGATTGTTTAGGAGTGTGAGTTGTGTAAGTTCTGGGCTATTCTGGTTTTGGGAAGCAAGCTGCTCATGGCCTAACCACATCCCGGGCTGGGGCGACACCCGCCTACCCTCTCCCTTCCGGGCACCTTTCTCTGACCCTGGCCAGCCTGTGTTCTGTGCCCAAGGCCTCCTGGGCCAGTCAGAGCAGACTCCAACATGGTAGCTTCTTGCAGGGTTTGGTGGGCTGCAGCCACCCCCTCCAGAATCCCCAGCCAGGAGAACTGCTCAGACCTTTCTGACATACATCACCTCTCAACACCAAGTTAGTTAGGGAAGGTCACAGGGTCACGGTGTGTATGCCTATGTGGTGTGTGTACGTCTATGTGGTGTGTGTATGTATGTATATAATATGTTGAGAGTGTATATGGGAGTGCAGCAGGTGTATATATGTATGTGCATGTGTATATCCATGTATGTGTGTACATATGTGAAAGCATGCATATATGTGTATACATGTATATGATATATACATGTGTTTATACATATATGTATGTGTGTGTGTGTATATATATATATATATATATATATATATATATATATACATACACACATACATACACATGTAGGCCTCTGAACATGCTGTCATGTGTGTCCATGTGTACATGCATGTATGTGCATAAAATGTTTGTGTGCAGTGGTGTATGTGTATGAATATATGTGTTATGTGTGGTGTGTGTGAATATATGTGTGTGTGTATTTGTGTAGGTGTTTGTCTTAGGTGGTTCTACCTGGCCAGAAGACTAGACAGGCTCTGAGTACCAGTATAGAGTGACAAGAAGCTGTCTACCTCTTTGGTTGTCTGTCCCTCAGATGTGACTGAATCAACCTGGCATGCCCACATCTCTCCCAGTATTGGAAATAGTTTGACACTCTCCTGTGTCCCCACTTTTTACAAAGGGATATGAGGAGGGACCAGAAAGGGGTCACCAGCATTCCATCGCTCTCAGCCCTTGTCAGTAAGTCATTTGGAGCCCAGGATTAGAGCAAAGACAGGCCTCTGGCAAACCAGCCCATCAAGTCAGAGCCTCAGACTGCTCCTTTACTGTGAGCTGCCCACACCTGTTCCCAGCAGCCTCCAGAGATCCCCTCCCTCTCCCAGTCTCCTATCAAACACCAGTCCTTCCGTGACCTGGTCCTCACACTGGTCAGCCACAATCTCTGCCCCTGAACGTGCCCTCCCCAACCTCCTGCCTCTGTAGAATTTTGTGCCTTCCACAGGGGTTTCCAGAAAGAAGACAGAGTGGGAACCACTCTGTCTTCTTTCTGGAAACCCTCGTGGCTCAAGGCTCTCCCACAGCATGGCCAGCTTGAGAGGGTCACTGTAACCACCTGTTCTGGGAGAGCCATGCTTGCCCCCAATCATTGGCCACCTAGGATTGATTGACAAGTTACTGCAAACTCCAACCCAACCACATGTTGCCCAGAGCCTGGGTGGGCACAGCTGAGCTCCTACCTGTGGTAGGGGTCTGTGGACCAAGAGGGAGCGGCTCTCCTGGGGGACAAGTCTGCTTCCTGGGCACTGCCATCAACACTTCTGCCCCTGGCAGACCCCACCCTCCCAGGGCTATGGCCGGGGAGGTGGGGATGGGGGTGGTTCCTCATTCCCTAGTACCCGTCCCATAGGCCTCACCGCTTGAATGACAGGCCCAGAACCCTGTAGGGAAGAAGCTGGGAGGGGGAGTGTCACTCAAATGACGCTTCTCTCTCAAAGACTATCTTTTCAGGTTTGGGTGAGATATCCTGATGTCCTCCTGAGCCCCAACATTTAGGGAGCTTTAAAGGCCCCCAAATAAATTCCCGTGTGAAGCAGCGAGCAAGAAATACATACACCGCTGGGTGGCGGCGAGCAAGCGCACTCAGGCAGAGGCAGAGAGGCAGGCTGATCTCTGTGAGTTCCTGGAGTGAGTTCCAGGACAGCCACGGCTACACAAAGAAATCCTGTCTCAAACAACAAACAAACAACAAACCTAAAAACTAAAAACTAAACATTTAAAAAGAGAGACAGGGAGAGAGAGAGAGAGAGAGAGATGCGTGAGGCAAGACAATAGCGTGGGGAAGGAAGACCCTATCAGAAAACAGGAAGCAAGTTGTGTTATGACTCACACTTGGAATCCAGACACCCAGGAGACTGAGACAGAAGGATCATGAGTTCAAGGCCAGTCTGGGCTACATAGTGACTCTATCTCAAGTAATAAGTGTGTGTGTGCTGAGGTTGGGGGAGAATGGATGGAGAGTCGGGGAGGGAACGGGAGCAGAAAAGGGAGAGAGCATGCTTTAGGCATGGTGATACACACGTCTATCCTCTAGTCCCAGTACTCGGGAGGTTCAGCGATCAGGGAAGCTTGGCCACACAGCAAATTCCAGACCAGCCCAGACTGGCTCATATCCTTGTTACCTAGTTAGCTTTAACTGTCAACTTGACAGTTGCCTACAGTAACGTGAAGGGGGGACGGAATTGAGGGGCTGCTTAGATCAAACTGGTCGGCTGTCCTGCCTGCTGGTCATCATCTTGATTGTTAACTGATGAGGAGGTAGCTAAGTGTGTTGGCTCATTTTATGTCCGCTAGATACAAGCTGGAATCATCTGAGAGGAGGGAGCTTCAGCTGAGGGGA